>VYXH01007250.1:962359-973249 GCA_013397275.1 Burhinus bistriatus | reverse complement strand
GGGGGGAGGGG
Source organism: Burhinus bistriatus (assembly GCA_013397275.1). Taxonomy (NCBI): domain Eukaryota; kingdom Metazoa; phylum Chordata; class Aves; order Charadriiformes; family Burhinidae; genus Burhinus; species Burhinus bistriatus. The sequence goes on along the minus strand of VYXH01007250.1, from coordinate 973,238 downwards.
GAACACAAAACATTGACAACTAATACACTCAAAGATCTCACCTCTTTCTAGGAAGACATTTGAACTTCTTGAAGACTGGGAGAAAGTGCTGGGGAAACATTACTGCATGCTTGTCCTATTTTTAAACCCTTTCCAAAGTATTTGCCATGGTCACTATCAGTATGTGTCTGGTCTTGTATAGCTGTTCTTATGTTATGCTCTATACCACAGTAGTTGAGCAATTTCATACTTCAGTTCCTTTGAAACTGTGCAGTGAAGAGTGGTCCTGACAATTTGCTGTTATTACTTTTAATAATTTACTGTAAAAGTTAATTGATTGATATTTCAGATTTTATCAACTCCCCTATGTTCCCCATAATTAAAGTTTTTGTTGTGACAACCTTCTTAAGATCTTAAGGTGAACACTTAAACAAATTAGTTAGCTTTTCTGTGATGACTTTCTGAATAAGCTTCTGTGATCTGGGAATAGTTTATTTGAGAAAAACTATGTGCTTGAAAAATGGTTTACTATTCATCCTGTTTCTTCTTCCTTGTGAAATTTCCTATCTTCATGCCTCATAACATACTTGTCCATCATTCCAGCCTGCTTTTTCTGGTCAGCTGTGCCCCATAGTGAAGAGGCATGTTGAGTCCAAAAGGATTCATGAACTCCAACTAGTGAGGAGGTCCCATTTACAGTAGATCACCTTCTCTTTCATACGATTATTCCTTTCTTGTCATAAGACTTTCACCTTCCTCCAAAGAAGCAAAATTTTTCTACAGTGAAAGTCTTTCCAATTGACTTGTCCAGAGTTCCTCAGCTTTGACCAAGGGACCGCACTTTACCCCTGAGGGCCATTGTCTGCCCGTAAAGCAAGCATGATAAGATACTTGAATGCTTTTCAACTGAACCTTGCTTTGTGTAAATTTTAGAGGAGGTAAGGGGAGGAAGACAGGCAAGGACTGCAAGGACTTGCATGTGAGCTTTGGCATTTAGGGAGAATGGCTTTTTGCAAATTAGCACACCCGTTTTCTCATTTCATTATTTGTACCTGAGTTAGACTGCTGTAGTGGTTTAACCCCAGATGGCAGCTAGAACTACGCAGCCACTCGCTCACTCCCCCGAGTTGCGATGGGGGGGGGAGAATCAGAAGAGTAAAAGTGAGGAAAAGCTTGTGGGCTGAAATAAAGACAGTTTAATAGGTAGAGCAAAAGCTGCACACACAAGCAAATCAAAACAAGAAATTCATTCACTGCTTCCCATCGGCAGGCAGGTGTTCAGCCGTCTTCAGGAAAGCAGGGCTCCACCACGCATAACGATTACTTGGGAAGAAAACAACCATAACTCCGAATGTTCCCCCTTCCTTCTTCTTCCCCAGCTTTACGTACTGAGCATGGCGTCATACGGTATGGAATAGCCCTTTGGTCAGTTGGGGTCAGCTGTCCCAGCTGTGTCCCCTCCCAACGTCTTGTGACCACCCAGCCTGCTTGCCAGCAGGGCGATGCGAGGAGCAGAAAAGGCCTTGACTGCTTAGCAACAACCAAAAACATTAGTGCACTATCAACAGTATTTCTCATCCCAAATCCAAAACACAGCGCTACACCAACTGCTAGCAAGAAAGTTAACTCCATCCCAGCTGAAACCACGACAACTGCCTTTTAGTGCCTTCCCACCCACAGCCAAACCTCCACTGCAGCCAAATCCCACTCACATTACTTGCCACTTGGGTCTAAGGCTCTTTTCATATCGGACTTAGGCTTGATCACCCAGTTTTGGTAGAGGTACAATGTTGAAAGTGGTTATGTTGATAAAACAGGAGACAAATAGCAAGAAAAGCCAATATCATGAAGGTATACCACATAATACTCCATTTTATTTTATACTTTCCTGTAAATCACTGATTCTATCTCCTCAAAGTATACATTTACACGCAGTTATATTTGTTAAGTGGGTCCATTAAATGTTAAAATTGATAAAAGATAACCTACTTGACTACCTAGACCCTCTGGGCCACAGACTAAGTTAAACCACCATACATTGCACAACTATTGCTGACCCCACGCCTTCTATCGAATTCAGAAAGGAGACCTTTTTTAATGATAGTTAATGCTTTTTGACAATACTCCTAACAACAGCTGATCATTAACATACACAGCTCCGGAAATTCATGCCCAATGTTAAAATCCAGTTTATGAAACTGAAGAATAAGTCTCCAGTGTGTTGAATGGTTATAAGTACTGAAATACTTACGAGGTATATCTAAAATTTCTCAACAAACAAATTAAAATCATTTAATAAAACACAATAATATCTAGCTACGATCTTCTTTAGAAATTTAAATTTGTATTCTGACTAGTACCTTTGCCCTCTTGATCCTTGCTTTGACTTGGACAGGCAGGGGCCTTAGCTGGCTTCAGCCACTCTGTTGTTACTGCTTCAAATGCACATTTATCACGGGTTTCTGGATAGAGGTGTCTCTGACCAGGACACTGTATGTTCCCATAAAAATGTCCACGGCATATATGCAGATCGACTCCACTGCCATCCTGCAACTGTTCTTGGACAAACGCTACAGCTAATCTGCAGCTGGACTAAATGAACCTTTGATTTGGGTTTGTACAACAAGTGCAGTATATCATAAAGTATGAGATTCAGCGCATTTGTGGTGACCACTTCTATAGCATATATGCAGCAACTCCGGAGTATCACACCTGTGCAAATGCTGCTGTGCACCTTCTCCCCTATTGCTTTCTTGAACTCACTAGCTATCGTCACGGAAGCCCTAATTGCATATTCCCATGTTAGGTTACACAGTTGTAGTCACACAGATATGTAGGTTTTTTTGGACTGAAGGACATCTCCACCCCCATTGTTGCTTTTCACACACTAGAAAGCGCTAAGAAGGCCGATCATCTTTCAGAAGATGACACTTTTTCTTTAATTCTCCTACTCACAGCTTAAAATCAACAGAATTATTTTGGGGAACACTGTTCAGCAGTTTGGGAGGATGCTATCAGGCTGTTTATCCCCAAATCTAGCTTTTATTTGAGCAAATACTCTACTGGGGTACGCCTTGTGAAGCAGTCATTAAAGATTATTATTTTGTTCTGTGTACAAAACAGCATTTGGAAGCAGCAAGAGAAAAATAGCGTGCAATGCCTTTGGGTGGATTTCAGTTAACCAGGGCCTAAGTCAGAGGGAGAGAGTTTTCTGGAGCAACTGTCCAGGCTACCAGCTGCCAAACATAGTAGAGAGACGATCGCAAGCCACAGGCTACTTGGGAACAGGCTGCCTTCAGGGCAGACGGTGCATGTTCACTTCCTAACCGACAGCACAGATGTAAGAACGTTGAATATTGGACGCGTTTAAAGGTCTTCACTCTAGGTCATGTCAAAATGTCCACACAATGCTAGGGATATAGCCAAACTTTAGTTAGCCAGGCATTTGAGTCACAATAGCTGCACCGAAACTGCAGCAGATAATGGCTGTTATTTTCAACATTGCTGCCCCCAAGATTTATACACAGTGGTTTGTAGCTGAAAAACTACGGCTGTTCTTTATTAGGTCCCAATTCAACACAGTAACAAACGCGTCCTTCAAGCCATCTCTATTTGGCAAAGCCAAGGAATATTCTTATTTCTAAGCGTGCGCCTAAGGGGTTTTTTTATTTCAAAACTGAATTCACTAGGATATAATCATGTACTGAAAGTTATGTCTAAGCACTTTTAGAGCCTGCCATGTGCTCAAGTGCTTTAGTAAATCAGGACTTCTGCGATTTAATTGCACTAAGTGGATGATAACAAAAGACAACAACAGGAATAAATCGTCTAACTGTGTTAAAGATCATGTGATTGACTCCAGACTTCAGCCATCCCAAGCCTTCAGAAGGGTCAGACGCTATATCCTTGTTCGCACAGAGCGATGCCTGCCTCCATAAATAGTGTCATCAAAGTGAACGGGGCTGCCTCTGAAGTAACCTACTGAGTACGAACATGTGTGCTGGAGCCTGGCCCACGCTGTAAAGTACAAAAGAGAGGTGAGGGAAGGAGAATTAGATCTTAAACAGATACTTGCCACTGTTGAATGGACAAAGGAGATTTATTTGTTAACACTTAATTTAGGCCATGTCGAAATGCCACATTTGTGTGTCTACGAATAAAAGCTAGCAAGAACACCGTAATGTAGAGGGAAGCACTCACTTTAGAAGCGCTTTCGTAACTTATCACACCTGTTGTATCTCATGATAATTACAGTGAAACAACATGGGAATCACAGCAGTACTGAGATGCAGCACAGAGCAAGGAGAGCAAACATGCAACAGATTACGGAAACAGAAGCAGAGCTAGTAAAATTGTAAACCTTCTTAAGGAACACACTGTTGCTGTTATGAGAGCAGGAGCCAGTTCTGCATCCAGTTTTGTGCAGAGTATTGAAAGGGTGATGGTGTGGAGGGGAATCCTTTGGTAGCAGCTCCACTGCTTAACCTACCTCTGCTGCACAGCCACTAACACAATCCACAGACAAGACATAAATGTCATGTGGCAAAACCGGCAGACGCTCCTCCAACTGCCTCGCTTGCCTTCAGCTCTCTGAACTATCACAGAGCAGTGAACATGACCCTAAACTCCACGGCCTATGCTCTCCCCCCCTCCACCGTGTAGGAGGACCACTGGGGCTGATCCCCAAAGGGACTGAAGCACCCAGCTGCTGTAGTGGTGTTCACAAGCCTCATTTATGCCGTTCAAAGTGCTGAAGGGCAGAGTAAGGATAAAGTGTGAACAACCTCTCTAGCAGGAACAGCTGTGCTGCAGCGTACAGTCAGATGCTTCCATGTAAAGTGAAATCTGTGGCAGTTTACCTTAAACCATAAACTGGGGCGTTTTAGGAGCAAGAGTCCCTGCAGTGGGCCCTGTACCTTTCATCAGTGGAGTGAGGCAGACAGCTGGAGATAGTAATCGCTTCAGCCATTGCCGCTGCTCAACGTGTCTCAGCCCCAGACAATCATTTTACAAGATCTGTAACTCCCTGTTTGGGAGGAGGGAGTTTCCAAAGGCCTGGAACAGCCAGCGCACTGAATGGGAAAAGGATGAAGAGGAAAGCGTTTGAAGTCACTTTCTTTCTTGCAATAGAGACACTTATTTGCAATCCTGAGTTTCATGCTGTGTGAGACTATCAGTATGCATGCATTTAAAATAATGACTGCTTTTTTTTTTTTTTTTCCTATGGATCTGAGCTGCAATCCTTTAATCCTTACTCTAGCAAATAAAACTTGCTTCATACGAGCAGTGACTGTAGACTCTGGCCCACAGTTTTAGTGCCTTGGCCATTACAGTCACCTGGTTTAAATACAAGCATAGAAATTTGGAGTGAATTAAACAAATGGTAGCTAAAAAAGCCCCTACATGAACAAAGCACTGCAGAAACGTATTGTGGACACCTGGAAAAGCCTGTCTCCTATTTGCAAGAAATATATAAACAATGTTCCAGGGAGACAAGTCTGTAATAAAAACTAATGGTGAACAAACAGAATACTGCACTGAGTAGTTCAAGAGGAATCCTTTTATAGTTTTTTCTTTGAGGTATATGCCTCCCAAACATTTCAACTGATTAAAACAATTCCTTTATATATTTATGTTGCTAATCAAATCATATGAATGGTGGTAGGTTTTCCAGTCTTAGGAAAAGTACATTGTAGATTCCACACGTTAAGTGGGACTCAGTTCTGTGCACAATTATTTAAGTGGCAAAATTCCCATTAATACAGAGAAATACAAAGGAAAAGCAACAGGTCAAATTTGACTCTACTGTTTACAAGTATGTAAGAAAAAATACATTATCCAGTTAAAGTCACTAAGCATTATCTCGAGTATTAAAGTTAGATGGCTAAGCTTACTCATACAACTAGTTCCACTAATGACATGAGTAAGGGTATGCAGGATTTCTTCTGCAGGTAGTAGGTTTCCCAGTGTGTTCACTATCCTACATGTTCCATCGCACACTGGAGAGGTACAAGAGAACATGTATCTGCCTTTGACTGAGAAGAGGACTCTGTGGCCAGTTCCAAATCTGGGAGTCCCAGATTTGAGAGAAACACTCAAGAAACGTGGGCTCATAGGTATGGAAATACAGTTTGTGGATTCTCCCATTGACTAGGAAGAGAAGGAGGTGAGACCTAATGGCCCAGAGACAAGCCAAAAAGAGGATGTTTATGAAAAGCTATGGAAATATTTCATTGTTACTGTCTGAAAATATGGACAGAGCTTTGTTTCCACATGAAATGCAAATTCTTCTAAAGCCCACTTAATATGCCAGGGAGGAATGTTTTCAAAGTCTGAGCCGTCACACAGAATGATATCACATTGCTTATACAATCACTTAAAATCTGGCAGTACACAAAGCTATAAATACCAATAAAAATCTAAAGATTAAGTGTGCAGATACAATTAACAGTTAATTTATTCTAAATTGCATTTACCACATTATTAAGTAAAACATTTGTCAATATGGCAGTTATTTGTGAAATAATCTTTCAAAAAAATTGCATTCAATTTCTGCTTCTAATCAGCCAGTTACATAATGCAACGTGAGGAGGTCAAGTGGAACTGTATCACACACCTACTGTATCATCACAATGGATATTAGTTACAATTAGGTATCTAATCCATGTTATCTGTATATGTTACCACTATTGCTACTCTTTTAAATGCTAAAGGACAATGAAACGTATATAGGAAAGCTTCCTTAGCTTTCTCTGGGGACAGATTATTATAATATTTGCTCGTGCTCAAAAAGTCAAAGGATTTGCACTTTGCGTTATCCATTTGTTGAAAAGGAGGTTGTTTGCAATCTAAATATAAACTTAACTTCAGCAGTTGCATTCTCTATTAATTGACTCAAGTATGAGTCCCTTTATGTGATAAACATGCACAGCTAATAATCAATGATATGGCAACTATGTGTACAGAACAAATAAGAAAAGAAACAAATATTCTGTGTCTGTACTCACATACGCCACACGGAATACAGAGAAGAGCAAATATGTGTGCTTTAAAGCTGGAGTCCTTAAAAGGTCATTCATATTAATTTTTTGACACACAGCTATTCACAAAAAATAACCTTTCCTCTTGTTGCTAAAACGGCCTTGTCATCTTACTTATTTAGTTCAGCATATATACTTGCTACAAACATTTGTTCTCAAGCCTAGAATTCCCCTTCTCAAAGCTTGAGATTTATGGAAGATGGAAATAACCCCTTTTTTTTTATTTTTCTTAACTGGGGGGTGGGGGTCCCTTCTGCATAAACCCTCTCTCATTCCGTTTTCATCATCTGTGTCGCCCAGGGAAATTGGGAAGCTACGAGGTAAGAGATTCTCGCTCTTCCTGCTCAGCCTGCAATGAAACTGGTCCTTCAGACCAGTTTGGCACTTATGTCACTCGGTACCCGCTCCTTTCCAAAACATCAGAGCACTCAGGTTCATCTCAATAGTGAGAAAAAGCTCCTTATCCCACGAGCAAACCGATAAAAAACCCCACCTCCTGGGGCTTTCCCTGAGTGAAGAAGTACTGTGCGAGGGGAGCGGGAACCCAGCAGGTCAAAAACCTGCACCATACGTTCCAAACCTTATGTTCCCTTTTGCTATTTTCACCCCAACTCAGTGAAAGAGACCGACGTTTCTTATTTTCACGGGAATCTTAGGCGAGACGCATCCCACCTTTCACGCTCCACCCTGCGATGCCGAAGGCGCCCCTCTGTCATTTGAGAACACAAACCCGCTAGTTCGCACCTCTTTTGCTCTCTCCCCGGCTTCCATACACTGGGCTCCACGGGCAAAGGTTTGTCTTTCTCTTCCGTAAGCACGTTTTTCCTCGCCGGGTTTCCGACGGGACGAGGCGGCAGGGAGCAAACCTGCGCCTCCGCCGGGACCTGCAGCTGCCCGAGTGGCTCTGCCACGCACCCGGTGCCGCGTGGGTGAAGCGTGGGAGGAACCCGCGGCACACACGCTAACATCTCAGCTGTTCCTGGTTTACTGGAACAATCCAACGCCACCCTTAAGGAACTGCAGAACTGCAGTAGCTATAGGATTTATACCGGAATAAAGTGTATTAAACACCTGCAAATTTTGAGTGCTACGGAACCTTTACTCGGCCCTCCTGGAACGGAGCCTAGCTCATACCAGAGGAAAACGTCAAGTCCCCATAACCTCTCATTTTCCCCTCTGTTTTCACCACCTACCTTCCTTATTTGGGCAATTACATGTTGACTCTGAATAGCTCATTAAGACCACTAAGCCGACTCTAGGTACGAGGAGTTCAGCAACCCCCCGCCCGATTCTCCCACCGTGAACCTTTCCCCAGGAGCTCCTCTCCACCTCAGGTTACCCATTTCAGATGCTGACTACGTGCCACCTTTTTGAAAGCCAGCCCTTTCTCTGCTTACAGCCCCCCTGCATGCTGCAGGGCCTGTTCTTCTCATTTATGTTTCCGAACGGCAGGCTAGCCGCAGGATGATGATGATGATGAAGATGATAATAATAATAATAATAATACAGTGGAAGCTACTGCCGCAGAAGCAAGCAGGACGCGATCTGTTCTTCTGCAGCGCCCTAATGAAGAGCCAGGCAGGCTTGATGAGACCTCGAGGACCTGAACATAGCAAAACTGGATTTTAATGCACTGGTGGTGCCCGCATTGCAGCCGCCGGCAGCACGTGACAGTTGCCGCATCCAGTGATGGCCCTCCCAGCGTTTACCAGCTGCATTTTAGCTAACCCAGCTCCCCCTCTGCCCTCTCGCTGTCCTCCGCACTCGAGGCAATTAAGCAAAGGGCGCAAGGGGAGCCTTACACCGAGGCGTAACGAAGTCGCGTCGCGGTGTAACCTCGTCCTCCAAGAACAACCATAGTCCTCCTACACGTCAGTCTGGCTGAAAACAGGTTTAAATATAACCTTGTTCTAAAAAGCCGTATACGTGCACGAAAATATAAACGCGCTGCCTCCAGCGAAAAACCAAGAGAGAGGAGGAATCGCGCTGGTTTAGTACCGCTCCTGACAGCGCAGTTTTGTGGGGGGTGGCAAGCGGCGGGGCTCCCCCAGCCCAGCTTCCAGGCGGCGGAGAAATCCTGCCGGGTGGCGGAGCTGCGCTCCGCGGTGCGCGCAGGGGCCGTTCCGCACCCCTGCGCAGCCGGCTGTGGAGGTGTGCAGACGGGCTGCGGGCAAGCTGGCCGCGGTGCCCCCGGCCCCTCCGAGCCGCTGGTAGCCACCCTGGGCTGGGTGACGCTGGTGGTGACCGCGGCACTGGTGCGCAGCCCAAGGGGGCTCGGGGCGGCACATGGTGTACCCAGTCCCGCTGCTGCAAAACAGCTCCGAGGGGTTTGTCTGACCGCCCCCCCCCCCCCCCCCCCCCGGGACCCCCCCCCCCCCGGACCAGGGTACTCCCTGCCTGCTTTGCTCTGCCAGCCTGAAATGCTGGTGGCCGTGGTAGTCCACCCGCCGAGCAAGGGACAAACAAATCGAGCCGGATTCCCAGCTGATTTTAAGCAGATCCGCCCGGGATGTTGCATTTCCACTAGGGTCATTTGAGGTAGAGTTCCGTGATTGATGTTCGCGCTTTCAGGATTAAAGGAAAGGGAAACGACCGCTAATGTCAGGTGCTAATAGAAAAACATGCAGCGTTTCTGGTGCAAAATCACTCTAGCATGCTAGTTGCCTTCGGGTTCCTTGTTTCTTAGCGTTACGATACACTAACTTCTGCCTTTGCAGTTCCCCGTTCACCCAAGGCAAGCGCTTGGACTTAGAACTGAGAAGCATAAAAGGCAAAAAATACAGAAAGAGGCTAGTATAGAGTAAATGGACATATAAATGTATGGAACAGCCAGAATAGAGGTGATGGTGCCTCTGCTAATCCGCATCCTTGCTGGGTGAATGCCAGAATATTACCCCGCCGCGCCCCGCATCCCGTTTTTAAAACGAATAAAAGGGATTTTCTTTAAAGAGGAATGGCAGTTTACTCCCTACACCGGAGTGTTGACCCAAATATATGCTTTTTGATGCAGGTGCAGTAACTCCTGCCTGCCCATCTAAGAGCACGATGCCCGCTATCACCTTACGTCCCGAAGGGATTAGGTACTCGCAATGCAGGCGCCGTGACCCGCACCCCCTTCCCCACCCCGCCAGCCGCGCCTGCACGCACGACCGGAGCCGCTGCCTCCGTAACAAGCCACTTCATTTTGGCAAGCACGTCTTAAACTCGGCTACCAAACCACTCGCCACCTGTGCACGCAAGAAACCAGCAACGGTAAGATCGTGGTGCTGCCATCGCCGCAGTTTTGGCAGAAAGGAGGGTTGTGCCTCTCAGACGTTTCCAACACCTACATTTGCCTCCAGAATAAAAAATGAGCAGCGGAACAGAGGAATATTCAGCCCCCGGGATCAACGAGGTACCGCCGGCCTGATCGGCCCTACGATCCCAATGAAGCATCAGCAGCTGCTGCCACGTCCAGGGGAGACGTCAACAATCACGGTGATAAACACTCCAAAATAGTCCGGCCGAGCTTCCCCTCCCTCACTGGGCCTCTGCCTTTCAGTTTAAGCAGAGTAGCTAGAGCATAACCTGGCAATCCCCAAATACAAGGAGATGCACTGAGGTACACGGTATCTCAGCAGTCACTCTGATTTTTTTGTTTGTTTGTTTAAATTCTATTTTTATTTTTTTTTTAAAGTTTAACTGACCCTTCTGGTCACCAACTTTCTTTGTGGTTCACTGTAAGGATCGCTCTCCAAGAACAAAAAAGAAATCTCGGAGCTTTGATAGAGACTCTGGATGAAATTAAGAACTTCAAACCCCAGATTTTTGAAAAGAAAAACAGATGTCCTGTTTGTTGAGTATAAATAACTCCGTACGTG
>VYXH01007250.1:895108-926312 GCA_013397275.1 Burhinus bistriatus | reverse complement strand
GGCAAATTTTGTGGGGAAAAAGGAAACCAAAAAAAAAAAAAAAAAAAAAAAGTAGTTTATATAAAAATCACTTAGACAAATTTACTGTTTCATATGAGGTGTCAAGCACACTTGGATGGATGGGTGGCTTCTTTTTATACCCATGGCTTGGCTTTCTGGTTACAGAATTACCATACAGATTTTTCTTTCTACTCTCAGCATTAGTTCAGACTATTTTACGGAGACCTTTAGGATTTAGAAAAAATATATATGGTTTGCTTGTATTACCTTACTTTGTCCTGTTTCAGTACTTACTACATAGGCTAGAACAGTGTCTGTACCACATCATAGAGAGATGAGCTTAAAAAATTCCTTCTGTAATGATTTACTGCCACTAATATGGATAACTGTCTCTGAACAGGTGTGACTGTAGGGTTCACAGGTAGTGGAAGGAGCTAAAGGGAAGTCTACCTTAAATGGGAGGGGTGGAGGCGAGGCAAGAGAGTAATGATTTAAGAACCAGCTGCAGTAAATAAGCCTCTTCATACAGAACTGGTGCCTGTTGGACCAGTTCATCAAACTGTCTTAAAAATATCGGGGCCTCTTTTTCTTGAGTGAGTGAGGGAGGGACATAGGAATTTGGATTCAGGCTGTGATGTGCAAGACCAGATGCGCATGGGATACGTTCTTCTCTTTCTAAGCACCCACCCCTGCCTCCTTCCCCCCCCGCAAACTAGAAAATTGGAATTGCAGAATTTACCTTTCTTTAAATGCAGCCTGTTCAGTGAATGTTCAAGACTTACACTAGTCTCCAGGATGGAGGTTGACGAGAGACATCCTGATGTTTCCTTCAGGATGACCATCTAGAGATGTTCTCTAGAAGCAAACTAATGACAAGGAAGAGGAATTTGGGGTCAGCAGCGTAAACACCTGGATTCATCTAGGTGAAATTAGGGCCTCCAAAGATTCAGTTTACAACAAAAGAGAAAGACCTGCACTAGTTAAGATGGCTTCAAGGTGCCACTGTGATACATTCAGTACTTGGACTAGAACCAAAATCTCAAGTAAGGTTCTAAACAACAGATTGCATTGTAAGAGCTCCTTAAGAAGAGATGGGGGATGATTGTACATACCGAAACCTCCTCTAGCTCCTGCTAAGTATTGCTGGGATGCCATTATCAGATTAGGACAGGGTGAAGTCACACAGGCAGACTTAAATATATCTTGATACACGATGTGCATGGTCTTTGTTGCTCTTTCCAAGTTTTGGAAGAAGTATCATACCTCAGCAGGCAGGCACTAACTGCAGCTGCTTGCAGAAAGGGGGAGGGGGCGTGGGGGTGGGGAGAAAAAGAAAAACCTGCTTGCAAACTGGAATCAGAAACTTAACATTAAAAATTCTGTATGTGCTGTTAATGTGCTCATTTATCCATAATGATGATAATTACATCACTAAAGTATTTATCTCTATTTTTTTTATTATGTTTGATTTTCATACTTTTGTTAGACAGCTGTTCTCACTTTCCACCATTAGCTATCACTGGATTGAACATATTGATTGTTCCTTCTAAGCAGCTGTTTCAAATGCATCAGAATTCCTTATCTTGTATTTTTTTGATAAATACTTATTCTAATCAATTTGCTTAAATTCTTTCTATATTACTTCAGAATTTGTCTTCATGAATCCAATCCTTTTGTTAAAAAAAATGTTTCAGATATGTTATTTAGAAATTTCACTGAACTATTTCTAAAAACAATTAACATGCTAGGAAATTATATACAGTATTTCCAAACCACAGTACGAATGGTACAAATGACATTACAGAAACTCTTTAATTGGTTAATACAGAATACTGAAGCTATTGTCTGCTACTCTGCAGTTAGACTGTTTTGTGATGTGCATTTACAAAGCAACAACAGCTAGCGTCACTATGTTGGTATGTTATTTGACTGTGGCACAGCTTTTTTTCCTAATTAATGAAAATTGTTGAGGGACAATATATTACTTCAGCCAAGAATTTTCCCAAAGAAAGGACTTAATTTCTGTGAAAATATACTTCCAGATTAGAGAAAACAATTCTCTTAAAAACAAGCGTTAGGAGTAAGTTTAACCAAACTTTTGCCTACCAATTTGAAAAAAAACCCTGTTTGTTGTGTGACACACCACCATATTATCTATTGGGTATAGCCTAAATGGCAAAGAAGGAAGTTGTATCATCTAGCGGGCTGTAAATATAGTGACAACTTTTTCTGGTTTTGTTCCATTTTCTTAGGCAATAAAGTCAATCTATAATAATGAAACATAAAATTTTTAACATCAGCAGGTGATGTGAAGATCTCTGAAAACACTCAACTACAGAATTGATTATTTTAAAAACTTTTCTCACAATTTTAAGGTGCCATATATACATGAAATAAGTTAATGTTTAACTATGGACCCTTTGAAATCAGCCAGCCTTCTGTTTGCTGCAAGGTAGTGTTGCCAGCAGGTCGAGGGAGGTGATGAGCACTGCTGAGGCCACACCTGGAGTACTGTGTCCAGTTTGGGGCTCCCCAATACAAGCGACATGGGCATAGGGGATAGAGTCCAGCAAAGGGCCATGAAGATGATGAAGGGACTGGAGCATATCTTACATGAGGAAAGGCTGAGAGAGCTGGGATTGTTCAGTCTGGAGAAGAGCGGGCTCAGGGCGGGGATCTCATTAATGTGTATAAATACCTGAATGGAAGATGTTAACGAGGACAGAGCCAGGCTCTTTTCAGTGGTGCCCAGTGACAGGACCAGAGGCGAGTGGGCACAGACTGAAACACAGGAGGTTGAGTCTGAACAGCAGGAAACGCCTTTTTTTTTTTTACTGTGAGGATGACTGAGCACTGGCACAGGTTGCACAGGAAGGTTGTGGAGTCTCCATCCTTGGAGATATTCAAAAGCTGTCTGGACGTGGTCCTGGACAAACAGCTCAGGTGGCTCTGCTCGATCGGGGGGCTGGACCAGATGACCTGCAGGGGTCCCTTCCAACCTCAGCCATTCTATGATTCTGTGTGGGTGCAGCACCACCAGGGTCATTTTTTTGGGGGGGGGAAGCTGCCAGGCAACAACTCTGCTATATTCTTTCATCTGGTGAAACACAATGGAAATGACAGCAAAATGATCCCTCAGAGAGGTAATGCTTATCAGCTAAATGCAGAACCGAACAAGTTCAAATATTAGTACTCTGTTTAAGGTCTAATCTATCTGAATGAAAATGTGTGATGTTTTTCAGTCTGTTGCCTCCAAGTACCTGCTCAGCATTTTGAATCCCCTTAAGGCTGAGAAGAGGACTGACCTCAGGACGTGTAGATCTAGGTAAGCAGTCTCATCACTCTATTGCGCAGAAGATAGATGCTGCTACCTTCTCCCTTCAGACTTATGTCTTGTCGACAGAAGGGCCTCCATGGTACTGTCACTGAGCTGGGCATCTCTTAGATAGTACCTGTTGTCTGGCAGAACTCTTCCTTGCTCATCAAGCTGCCTGTTGTAAACCCCATTTTTGGAGCCTCATTGTCCCTTATTTACAGAATATAGTTGCCCACTTTAGCACTGAACCCTAGAACAAGACACCCCATTTTATATACCTTAGTCTTTCAAAATTCAGGAAAAACCACTAAAGAAATTGTAAATATATATGTACAGTGTGTATATACATATATGTATGTACATATATGTAAAGGGTAAACTAATGTGAAACATTCTTATGGACATATTTTATTAAACATGAAATATAACACATCCATCAATATTTTCAGCAGTTCTTAGATCAAATTTTGTACTTTGCCCTATAAATTAAAAAAGTTGGCTATTTAAACTACATTAATACATAGGCTACAGAACACTTTTCAAAATGAAGACTATAGCCCTAAATTTGCGCAAATTACAGTATCTTCTGTCTTTTATTTTGATGTGTGAAAATTCAATTAACAATATGACTTCTGAAAGAAGAAAGATGAAACAAGAAAAGACAAATCTTCATAAAGGAGTAAGGCCACTGTGGCTAACTCTGTGTTACCAGAGTCAATACAGTAGTCACTTTCAATTTCCTAGTTGTCTTGAGGTTTGAAGTTGGTTCCACTAAGGCAAACACATTTTTGGATGTCTAGAATGACCAGATGTCTCAGCTACAAGACCAGTTCTTTTGAATGGACTTTTCAGATCGCCTTACTTCGGAGCCAGGTGACCCATAGCATCAGACACCTCTGTTGTGACTTGTGCTGACGTACTAGCTGGTATAATGTTCAGGTAAATATCGTACTGTTGGTCCATGCCAAGGTAACTGTCACTCATGAGATACAATGTGTAGATACACCTAAAATGTAAAAAGCAGAATCATTAGTTTGGAAAGTAGGTCTTGAGTACTTAGAAAAGACAATAATTGAGAGAACTTAATTTGTAAATTTGTCATACTTTCCAGCAGTTTCTGGAGTATAAAAAGCAACAGAAACAGTATTTCGATTTCTGATATATCCAGTTCTCTTCAGGGCGATGAGTTCTTTTTTATCCACTTCTCCCAATATCAAAAACCATCCTTCATCTTTAACTTTGGGGAATCGAGGAGCCACTGCTTTGCTGTCTTGTCTTCCCTGTTGGGGAAAAGAAACAGCTTAGTAAAACTAGAAATCACCCTTTCCAAAATGCCTTTCTTCCTTGAATGAAAACCACCTCAAAACCACATTGTTGTGAATTGTTACCTAAGACTGTAATTTAGCCAGACTAAAATATTTTTGTTATTTCTTTCCAGATGAGAGTTTAAAAAAAAAAAAAAAATAAATCACAGTCTGCAGAGAAAACCCCAGAATATGAGATACTATTCCACTTATTTTGTAAGCTATTAAACTTGAATGGAAATTCTGTTCCTTTTTTGTAATTTCATCTAATATATTCTAAATGCTATTCTGTGCAGAAGGGTTAATTGTAAACCTAGTGTCTTTAAATAAAGCTAAACAATATTGTTCAAGATTAATATAAAGACAAAAACAGCACTTGAAGTCTTTATTTGAGGTTGATACAGCAAAGGGAAAGATTACTTTAGTGATTCTTTAAGACAGTGACTTTACTGCTGAAAGCTGAAGATATAATGATGCACACTTAATCAGCATTCATTTCGTGTTCTGTAGATGGAAAGGTTTTACTGAAGATTTATACAGAAGAAAAAGCACCACCATAGCAATGAAGCTTCAGAAACAGTTTGATCCAGCTGTTCCTTACAAAAGAGGGATCAAATTCTAGGAGAGGTTTATAAAACAGTGATCACTGCATGAAATGCTCCTGCTCCCTTCTTTTCCATGGCTTCTGGTTAGGAGAAATCTCTGTCAGTAACTGGCACAGTAAATAGAATGACTTATGGAGGAGCTTTGACCCTTTTTCCTCCCTACAAATGAGACGGTCTCCCCTTGAAGCTATGGTGAACCTGCTGTAGTCAGGACAAGTAGTCTTATGGGAAAGAAGAATACTTTTCAAATATAATTCTTTAACTAATGTAAGTTAACTTCAGGATTTACAACAGAACATATGTATCTCCGTTGTTATTATTTTTATCAAAATGAAGTTGTCTCACGAGTTTCAGAACTAACATCCAAACCTGTTCTCTGCTTAGGTCTTGAACTCTTCTTCGTATCTTAACAAAAATGCTGGTAATTACCATTCTTAGTTGTTTGAGATGTTAGAGAAATTCATTAGCAAAATTATAATCATGGTGGTCCATATGCCACTTACGGTATGCAAATGAAAAAATGCATCTGTAAGTAAGCAATAGCTAGATTTTCAGCAGTGCCTCATTTGAATGCAGGAGGCATGGTCTTAACTCTCTCAAGAGCTGACGAACAGGTAGAGCAAGTTACTGCTGCTACAGGCAGAGCAGTTGGAAACCTGGGCAGCTGCTGGTGTTTCTGGCTCAGCACAGGAAGACTTGCTGAGGGCCCAGTGACATGACCAGCTCAAGAGGAAATGGGATGTGCTTTAAGTGGGCAAAGTGGTGTGGAAAAGAATTGTAGGTGAAGTTGTTCTAGGAGCTGTTCAAAAAAGCTTCACATGTGAAATCTGAAGAAAACATCCTCAGTAAAGGCCTGAGGATGTGTTACAAGTAGAAACATATTAATAGGTATAGGTCTGGTATGCTGTTTGGAGGTACATAGGAATATAATAGGGAAGCTTATAAACTGGTCTGGGGAAGCAGGATATGCAAGAGTACGAGTGGTAGGAGTTTGGGGCTGGCGAGTACTTAAATACAGCCTGTGAAGTTATCATCTCTACTGCCACTGCTTATAGTACTCAAACAAATAACTTTATGAATTTCTGGTTTGTAAAGAATGAGAGAATTTTTTCATTGACTTGAATTGGTCTAGGATTTTACCTTAAGAGTCTCTTTCCTATCCTATTGCAACCTGAAAAACCATTTGCTTCATTACCAAGAAAGAAAAGGCTTTGAAAGTGTTCATAATTTACATAATACTTAAACCACAAACCCCCCTGTTACGCTGTATAAAGCACTATTGATAATGTAAATGGATTATTGGAAACTTGGGCACTTGGGAAGGAAAGGATAAATTAATCTACCTGATACCCCATCTGGGTTCTCTGCAGATTTATTTGGAGCACATACTCTTGATCAGCATGTAATTTGATCCATCTTTTGTCATCTCGTGTGTCTGCTGTCAAAGAAGGAATAGGCACTTCGTTCTGTGGCTGAACTGGGTCATCCCAACAGCCTTTAATGCTCAGGCTGACGTTTAGAATTGGCAAACGGCACAAGAAATTCCAAGCCTGTAGAAAAAACAGATCCCTGTGGATTACAAGACAATCTATACAATCATTGTCACTGTAACAGTAACAATTCAATGTGCAGTCTACATATTTATTCTATAACATTTTATTAGGTATTAGAATATCATATATAATCGTATGACTCTCAATCATAAGCATAAAATACTTTTCATTAACCTCTTACTCTGCTATCTTCTAAGCAAATAAAACAAATGTGAAACTCCTCAAGCACATTACACATACCTCACTAAGATTACTGATGTCTGAACACAGGAAAAATTCCTTACCGCTCCTGATTAAAGTATTTTTTCCCTATAAGCCACTTAAAAACTAGTATAATTAAGTTTTAAATTAAACTTCCTTAGCATAATCCATAAAGAACAAGTCACTGCAGTGCTAATTAGCAATGGGCAAACCTCAGAGAGTTCAGAGGATCAGTTCAGATAATTAACCAAAAGTTCAACTGCATATCCAAAGTTATCCCTATTTTTTTTTTTAAGGCTTTCTTGCATCGATCTTAACAAACCCTCCTTCTTACAGTCCTCCTGAGGAATCTTAAGTCTCTGTGGTTTCTCATGAACTGCAACAGGCCCTCAACTTTCTCTCATCCTTGTACAGAGAACTGTTGTTAGAGGCATACTAGTTGTGTTGCTGAACATGACACTCTCTTCAACCTTCAAGAGGCATCCTGAAAATGCAGCCTTATGTATCTCTTATATTGGTCTCCATCAGACAAGGAAAAGCAGCTCTGAGAAGCTGTGACAAAAAATGGAGGGGAGCAATGCAGGCTTTCATTTAGTAGAGAAAATCAGCAAGTTCACTCAATGAAATTTGTTAGGAAGAAGAAATGGAAAAATGGGCTTTGGAATGGAGGCAGTGATTTGTGGCCTCACTATGGCTGAAAAAGATAGATGAGGCTGGCACTGGAACAAAAAACAAACAAAAACCCAAGAACCACCCTCTGTCCTGCCCTCCTTCCCCTCCACCCCCAAAACAAAATAGGAATCAGCATTTCACCCATGTTTTCAAACAACACATATGAAAAGCTAGAGGGTGGGAAGGAGAAGGAAAAAAAGAATATTGATCTTGGTCAAGAGCCAGCAGATGTCAAAATGGGAACTTGTGAGAATGAAGAGGGTAGCCATAGTCGCATGGGCAATACTGTCATGGAACAGAAATGTTTTATCTGGAAAAAGACTAAAGTATATTTTATTTTTCATGTATTGGTTTGACCGTCTTGTGTTTCAACAAAATCTATTTTCATTTAGATTGTGCTTGATGTGCCGCTGATGACTCTTTCTGTGCTGGAAGGCTTACAGCCCTAATAAAAGATCAGTTTGCTTTTTGGAGACATCATTGCCACGATTCATACTGACAGTAATGGTACATGTTAATACATAATTAGGGATACAGCAGCCAGGTAAGCAGACCTAGGATCGCACTGCCGTAGGAAAAGGTGGTGCCGTCCCCCTTGCCACCATCCGCCTTGCCGGCTAGCTGTTTCCCCCTCCATCCCCGGTATGTTGGTACTACCATGCGGTGATTGTGCAGCTAGATGATCAGCTTGCTAATCATTTTGGTGATAGCATGAACTTAGATCAGCTCAAAGCTGATTGTGGAAGTATCTTCTGTAATCCTGTGAGTACTCTGAACCTTCCTTGCCACTGAAAGAAGTGGTCCAGCCTCCTCCCCTGCTGGCACAAGCATTCACGAAGCCACTTGGCTACAGGCCATTTTGACTGTCAGCACCAGAGTTGATATGATCTCTCCTCCCCTCATCCCCAAATGCTTGTTCCCACCTCCTCGCCCGAACCATCCACAGCGTTTGTGCAGCTGTGCAGTGAGCTAGGTCAGGAGAGGTGAAAATGGCATGGGGAGGGCAGGACTGCCCATTTCGGCTGCAGTGCAGACTTATGTTGGATTAAAATGGCTGCATTACCAGAGCCTGGCTGAACTAGATGAGAAAACTGATTTAGGCTAAAACTAATCTCTCTCTCTCTTCCCTCCTCTGTGTGCTGCAGGAACAGCTGTGTCCGTTCAATGGAGAAGGTGGGGAGGGCCAGCTGTGAGCGCTCAGGAACTCTAGTGTAAAAGCAGGGGACAGCAATGAATTGCACTGATGTTCTTAATTCTGCCTTAGCTAAGAAAGGGCAGGAAAATTGTAACAGAAAATAAACAGCTAGAGTGTTAAGGGAAAAGATACCCCTCTTTGCCCCAACTCTGAAAAAGAAAAGGGGGGAAAAAGGCAGCACCTTGAAGAAGGAGAAAAAACACCACAGTCATTCTTAATTAATTAGTTGTTGCCAGGATTTCGCTACATTTAACACAGAAGATACTTCTAAAATCACCTCCAGCAGATCACACTGGATGAGACAACTTAAGTAGTAACGCGTTAACTGGCAAAAGATTTTCTGTTTAACGTAAAGGTTTTTAAAATGAAGCTTACTGTAGGAACTGTGCAGACCTACTGTGTGAGACTCTCCGTGCACCAAAGCAGTGTACTTCTGCTGTGTTCAGTAGAGGCACCCTAATATATACCAGTCTAGCGATCACACCTTTGGTTATACTTTAGATATCATTTACCTGGAAAACTTTTATATGTACCACCTCAGAGGACAAGACTTGTTAAAATTATTATGTTATAACAAAGTTTAATTTCAGCAGAGATCATAACGTATTAAATCCTTTAGTGGCATTACCTGTCACTCTGTTGAAGACTATGATTTGGTCTGGTTTCTACAGTACAACCCCAACATATTCTATTTGTCAAAGGCTGTCATGTCCTCATGTAGCTTTTATAGTGCAAACAGAACAAAGTAACTCTGAGTAACTTTCTAATTAGATAAGAAAGTAGTTGTAATAGGTCATTCTCCAGGCCCTGTGTATTTTAAAATTAAAGGCAAAGTTAGTACTGCTTGCTCAGTATGGACAGCAGGCTGCCTTTTTATCATCCATGCAATGTGAGGAAAATGAAGAAATGCTTTTCTTACTGAGGAAAGAAGTCAAGTAGTAGCAGCTGAAAATGAAAAAGATGATTATAGAAACACAGATACTTCCAGAGTAGAAGCAGCTAATATTTTTTTCAATCTTGAAGTTTCTTCTTTCTCTTTCAATAATATAAATATCAGCTTAATATTTAAAAAGGTGCCTAATGCCCAAGTGATAGAAATGGAAATAGATTTGTTAAAGAAATATGATTCAGAATGAATCACTGAAACAAACATGGAGCTTGGGCCAAAGATCAGAGTAACAGTCTAAATAGTTTTTGAATTTAGGTTGTCAGCTTTTAAAGCCCTGCTGACTTTCAATGAGGTTCGGGATTATAACTAACTTTTGGAAAATTAAATGCAGGCTCCCACATCACTTATGTATTTCTTGACAATTTTACTGTTTTTTTGCTGTATAGGATGACATAAGCACATATTATCTCCTTTTAAATAGATCAACATGCCCAATGTGTGCATGTACATATATACTATATATATATATATATATTTACCTACCAAACCCATAGATTCAAATCATAATCACATGAGAAATTCTTCATGGACCTTTGATAACATCATTAGCATTTTTGCCAATAATCTTTCTCCCCAGGACTTAGCCTAATATTCCAAATCCATGAGCAGCTTCAAGAGCTGCTATTTAAAAATTAATTACCAATCTTCTTAAAAGACATTTTCTTCTTTGCAAATGTGATATTTCTTCCTTTTCCTGTCTGCCTCAAATTTATCTAAAGCTCAAGCTGGTTTTACCAGCTTCATGCTAGTAAGAGGTTTAAGATAGAGGTTCAATATACTGTGAGCGAGAAGTAAAAGGTTTGTTAGGAAAATAATGTTTTGGGCAATTTAGTGGTGTACTTACCACTTCATTTGACTTTGTTCAGGTCTGGTGCCAGAATGCTAGGTTTAAACTCTGTAATCTTACATACTTTCGTTATAGAAAATATATCATAAAGTTGCATTATTTATTGAAGAATTTTTCTCTTGGTTGGCCCCTGTCTAAGTGTGCATTGAAGGACTTTATGTATGAAGGCAGTCAACAGGCGGCCTCAATATGAATTTTAATTCTCTACAAAGTATTACAATAGGTTTTTTTTCTGAAAAAAAAAATAATGCCACAAAGCATATAAAATGTTGGTATAAATGTTTCACATTTGCAATGACCTGCATAATACAGTCATGGCTTTGCTATACCAAATATGGCCATTCCCAACTCACAGAAATGAAACTTTCTCCTTATATGATGCTAAGGCATTATGTTTTTGCCTCTTTATATGCATCTGTATTTACAAACATAGACATATAGAGGCATAGAGTCATTCACGGTGCGAACATACACACCACATACACACAAGCTATTTTTGAAGAAACTGCTAAGACATTTCAATACCAGCCAAACATATTTATCTGAGGATTAATCTTCATCTATTGAATCAGACGAGAACACTGCCATGCATACAATTATTTAATTAGCAGCCAAATCCTCTGCCAGTCAGCAGCCGTTCCAGGCATACTGATGGGGCAGTAGATGCAAATCTCACAGTAGTACTGCTTTTTCTCATTACTACTGCAATTAGCACTTAAATTGATGCTTTAAACATACTAATTTCTGGAATAATTCAGGATTTGTATGTTACCTGGGATCGCCTCACTGCAGAGACGACACCAGATTGCTACGCAAATTGAAGCACTTTTGAGCCAAATAACCATCATCATATCAGACAGAGCCAATTTGCATTTGCTTTTAAAGATAACAGAATGGCAATTTATGCAAATAAATTAAGTAAGTTTACTTCTGAGTTCTCCCTGAACTAATTATAACAATGTTCTAATTTTTTATCACATCTGAAAGTTGGACTGAAATCAATGTGTATTATGTTAGAAATCTGTTGTTAAAGGAAGCCTTGTTTTGATGTCAATACATTTTCTTAACTCAAAATTTTGATGTTAATTTAGTTACAAATGCAGATGTCTGTTATAGACATTTAAGTACTTTTCTTCTTGTTTGCATACCAGTAAAAGGTTTAACTGGAGCTGAACAGTCAAACCCAGGGCATATTGCTGTCCTTTTAAATATTCAAATAAAAAACACTTGAAGTATGGCTTTTGAAGTTTTCATCTTTCATACATTTATTTGAGATCAGTAGGCTTAGCATGTGATGAATACTATGGAATCCAGCTGCCCTTTGCTGAAAATGGCTTGACAACCAAACTGAAAATAAGACTCCAGCAGCCTCAACATTTTGAGATAGTATTTTTTTCTTCCCCCTGCGAGGTGTGAAAATTTCATCTGCTTTTTCTGTTTCAAACAGAAAATCAGTGCTGGATCTTTTACTAAGGGTATTGTCAGAAGAAATTGGTGTTTGACAGACCATTTCAGAAACCAGCTACGATGACATTTGCAATGCATGTATTCCTAGTGCATAGCTGGCTATGAAAAGGTGGATAACACTGAGCAGATTGAATGACCTAAAGAAGCATCTTTAGAGCAAAGAGATGTGGTAATATCAGCCATAAACCAGACTCTGTTACTGGTTAGCAGGAATAAGTGAAAATAACATGAACAAAACTGGCAAAGAAGCAGCTCTGTACAGCTAGCAGTACCTTGAAATTAGAGCAATGAATATATTGCACTTTATATGAATCATCACATGACGTGTGCTGAACGGAAGTGAAGAGAGTATTTCTTTTCCCAACTACTCTTCCTTTCCAATCACATTGATAATGACCACGGATAGAAAGTATTACCTGTGAAATATGGGCTGTTTGCAATTCTCTGTCCACAATGGAAGCAAAAACATTCTCTTTTCCTTCGCAGGCAGCCATTAGTTCAGGAAGACACTCGATAGGTCCTTGGTAACCTCCATGCACGCTCTTCCTTTTGCCTTGGCTCCACTTCCTGATACAGACAGCAAAACATATGCCCAGGGAGGCAAAGCAAACATTTGTTTTCAGTTGTTTTGGTGGTAAAACTTGATACTGGTTTCTGTTATTGAATGCTGGTCATTCATTTTTGGGTAGCATTAATTCCTGCATCATCTATGCATCTATAGAGCTTAGCATTATTTATGATATGAAGATTGATACTAATGTATTTTTATAATGGATTAAAATAAAGAGATAATTAATATACAGAGTTAGATTTGTTAGGACTTGGAACCCTTCCAGTGATCTCTTGTTAATTTGTCTGGAATCATGGTTCTCAAAATAATTTGTGGGGGTTAATTAATCAATGAATATTGAAAACAAACAGAAACTCTATTTGGGAAAGCATCACTGTGAAAGAATGAGTTCTGCTTCTGGTGCATTAATGAACATTCTCGGGCACAACACTGACATTCAGACACAATCAGCAGTCAGAGGTGGAATGAAACTGCAAACCTGCAAACGCTTAGAAGAATTACATACCGAAAAAGGTAAAGGTGTTGTGGCTCTATATTGGGCAAAGTAAGCAGGGAAGAGTCATGTATCCATCTACCCTGAACCACCATCTGTACCAGATTGGTTATATTCAAAGCAGTCACCAGCCAGCCATGATGTGCTGCAACATCCAGCATTGCCTAATCAAAGGAGACATGTATGAAAAAAGAAAGAATGCAAGTAAAATTGTCTACCTGGTTCATACAAGAAAAAGCATTTATTTAATGTTTAACATTCAGGAATTTCTAGGACTTCAACATAGGAATTTACTTCAACCTTTACTGATGGCAGTAGGCACCTTTTGAATTAACCTTGAAAAAAGATGGATTAAATCCTGCATCATCATCGTCATCATCAACTCTTACCCTTGAAAAGGTAATTTACACCAAGTTTTTGGGGGTGAGAGCAGAAGGTGGGATCTTTTCTTTACAAATAACCTGTCTTTTACATAATCCAACTCTCAACGAAAGGAATAAATCTCAAAGTTTACTGTAAAGGAAGAAGTTACAATTAACTGCAGTATTGGTTTATATTTTGACATGAGCACTTTGCCAGCATCGCATATTTATTAAAAAATACTTGAACTATTTAAGAACAACAACAACATATTTACATTTGATCAAAAATTAATACTAAAGCCACTTACCAGTAGCAGTTATTATTCCCATTTTGACCTTAGGACTTGAAAAATCTCTTGAATTGGACTAGACAAAAACCCTAAAATTTAGCTTAATGAGCATTTTTGAGGTTTTGTTCAACACTGACACCTAACTTGAAATCTTGAAGAAAGATGACAAAATAGCTAATAGTTTACCTAGAGTGAATAAAAGCAGTCAGAAATAACATGGATTTCATCCTTTGCATTGCAAACAGTTGATTGTCTTGAGAACGAAGGATGCCGGCCTGTCTCTCTTTTGGCATCTCTATCCTGAATCTGAAAAGCTTTCCCAAAGTACATAAAAAACCCAAGCAAACAAAAAACCCTTATCCAGCTACACATCACATCTCAAAGTGTTAACGATCATCCTGTCTTCCATGTCTGGTGAGTTTCTGTTCCATTTCTACTTACTATGTTTTAGACAATACAAGTAGAAGGTATAGTATAAGTATCAGTAGCATGAAGGTCTAAATCTGCAGAATTCATTATGGATTGTGCATTGCGAGTGGACCTACTGACATAAAAAAATGGTTATGCTTGATTTTTTCCTGACTGGACTTAAATTCTGTTTAGTTAGTCTGAAAGAGAATTTAAGAGTTCTTCCAAAAGAGAAAGGATTAAACATAAGCTTTTGGTTTCAACATAATTTGAATGCAGTAAATGCAGTTATTTGAATATACACTTTTCACCCTCTCTAGAGTACATTAAAACAATTATTAAGATTTATAGAAGTGTTTCAGCTGGTGAAGAAAATTATGCTACGATATGTTAGTTGTCTTGCTTATTTTGTTGTTTAATACCATTACAATCCCAATAAAGTATGGGTCTTCATATTACAACACTCTAATTCAGTAGAAATCATGTATTTAAAAGTGGTTTGCCATGTAGGAAATTTGGAGTTTGATTAAAATACTAGAAAATGTCTTTTAAGAAAGCAAGAAAAGAGTCTCATATATTGAATAGTTTCAACACTTCTTTAAATACCGTCTTCTTGATAGTAGGAGAGCTGTAGTTTAGGACTAGGCTTAAGATGTTTCCATGAGTTTTTCTTTTAAAAGACAAATGATACTGTTTGATACTTCCTTAGACAGCAGATACCTCCATAATTTTAACTTATTTTCCAGCCACTAGAGTAATGAGGAGAGGCTGTCTATGTAAGTCTTTACATTTAATCAAATGTTTTACAGACAAACAAAAGGCAGCATTTACTTAAGGCAAACTAAACAGTGAAATCTTCTTTAAACAAAGGAGTTGTTTACATACGCAGAGCTATTTCAATTAAATTACACTGATTCTGGAGAAGTACTAAGTTTAAAGACACAAGTTAGTTTCAGTCCTGGCCAGTCACACAGTTTATTTTAGCAGTTTACAATGCAATTTTAACAGGTTTTATTCCAGATCAGGGTGATAAGATCAGTGACACTTAGAAAAATATTTGAAGTGTTACCCTGTATTACACAAACGTTGTCTCATTTCTCATGAATTGTGGATAAAGTGTCTTTCAGCTAATAAAGATCTAGATTTAACATTTAACTCGCCTTTTTTGAAGGAAGAGCCATAGCACCCTGAAACACCCTAGCAACATTCCTAGTGACCCTAGAAATAGTACCTCATAGCACAACATTAATGGTTTTCTTTTTCTGTCTTTTCACGTGGCTTGCCAAGGTGATTTCCAGATATGATTCTTTTTACCCAATAGAAAATAAAATTATGTTAGAAGTCACATTTGAAAGGAGAAACTTCATGGCCTGTAGATTTATGTGTTGGTTCACATGATTTTTAGTCAGCTAAAGAGCGAATTGTTCTCAGCATGTATCAGAGTGAAGTCCATCTTTTAAACTCACAGGGCGAGTCGCTCTTTACCCGCTTCCACATTTTAAAACATACTGAAGCCTATACATACAGTCTGTGTCTCTGAGCATGTTGCTCAGATAGTATGGTATCTCTGTTCTACACTATCTGATTCTTGTTCTTTCCTTTTTGCTATTGTGACATAGCCTGAAACATCATGTTCCTCAATGATGAGACTGCTGTATATATGTGAAGAATAATGGGTGCATAGATATTCTGTCTTCTCCAGGAGCAGCAAGAAGAATACAGTAAGTTGTATTTTTAGTCAGCATGAAGCAGTGGTATTTTCATAAAATGCTTCTGAGGATATATGCATAACACTGTTTTCATGGTTTTCTTTCTGTCTTTTTTTTTTTCCCCCCAAATCTATTCCCCTACCCCCACCTCTTTTAACAGAGGTTTGAAAAGGGGAAAAGGAAGAGAGAAGACGTAAGAGAAAGATAAATCTAAAACAAGCTATACACTGAAATTAACTGGAGGATCCTTTCAACCTAGAAAATCTCCTAGAAATTGATAGAGGCCTACAGATAGATATCCCGTAGGGAGCAAGGAAAGCCTGTGTGTGTGAGATTCTGTGTTCCACATTGTTGTAATGAATCCACATGGCAAATCCTCTTTTCCTCCTTATTTTCTGCTTCTTCACCCATAGAATTTATTCACAGCATCTCTATCTGGATGTGAAATCCAAGACAGTGACATTGTGAAAAAGTCAGAACAATGGTAAAGTTCGCTTGTTTCATCTGCTGCCGTGGAAACCCGCACACATTTCATTTTCCACTGAGTGTAAAACACACAGATGCTTGATACTTAAATGCTTATTGAAACTCCTATAAATACTCAAGGTAACAAATTGAGTCATTCCCCTATCTCCATATTAGCTATTTAAAATGTAGCAACGAAATAAACAAAATAATATAAAAGACAAGAAAAAATTATAAATATTTAATATTTATGTTATCTGATGAATAACATTTAGTCTCTCTACATTCTCCAGTTGCTGCTTGCTTGGTTTGTTGTTTTTAACTACAAACCAGCATGACCTTCTGGAAATTTGTGGCTTCTTAACTTTAACTGTTATTTGGCAAAGAAGTAAGTAGTTTCTAAGTATGTTATAGTTTATAAGATTGGAACAGATTAAGAATATTTTTCTAAACTGAGAAATGGCACAAATTGGTTATCTGCCTTTCTAGCCTCAGAATTTCATGCCAACACAGGATAATTTCATCATAGAGAAAAAATTAAGAGAAGAGACCAGTAAGTGCAAGAAATGAAACAATAAAACGATAAGGATGTTTTTACTTACAGAAAAAACATGAATATTTTTTGGTAAACCAACAAGTTTAAAAAAAAAAAAAAGCCCTAAGCCTACCACTTTTTAACCTAAAGTAGAAAAGATGGGGTAAATAGATGAGTCAAGGGAAATACTGCTTGTTATAATGAAAAATATGTTTACCATCATCTTATTTGGGCCTCTTCCTGCACTTAGGAGAATAAAAGCAGAGGCCTATACTGAGATGGGTTTTAATGAAAGAATCAGGCATTAGCTTTTAAGCCTTTCAAGTGTCATACTTGGACCACCACAAAGTAATAATAGCAATTAGTGACACATCCTTTAACATTTTGTCTGTCATTATCAAAAATGGCTTGGCTTGTATCAACATGGGAAGCAACAAGCTATAAACCATGGCAGGGGTAGGACAAAAATGTTGATGCTCAATAACTGGTTGATGTCGGTGTACCTGCCAGGTATGGCAAAAATTTTCATTTTGATGATATTTAGAATTCAATGTCAAAATGCTTGGATCAAAATCTTGCTATTTCTTTCTTCTTTCCAGGAATGCATTAATACGAAACTCTCAGCATCTATTATCAGGTTTCCATCATCTTATTTTGAGGAGCAGTGGCTGGTTATCCTTAAGTACTGAATTATTTAAACTGATCAAATTGTATCTTTCTGGTCTAACACAAAGCTGAGATTTTACAGTCTGTCTCTTTTTAGCCAAAGTTACTACCCATGCTTGGAATTAAATTATGGTTTATAACTCCCTGCCTTGAGGGGATGCAAAGATGGAGGCAGGATGTGGGAAGGCGAGTGTGTGGCACACTCATTGATTAGCAAAACATTGATAGCAAAACACACTGACAGCAAAACATTGCTTTTCTCTGGTGTTTATAAGCACTCTGAATATATGCTCAAAATAACAGATAATAAATTGTTCCATAATGAATATATCCACCCCACTCACCTCCCCATCAATTTAAGGGATTTGTATAGCAACTGAAATATCCTTTATTTTAGAAACTTTTTGCAAAGTTTTATCACTGTTTTTGGTATTACTTTCACATCCTTTATTTGAAAGCCAGATATTCTGGATCACTCTTGTACGACTGGGTAGGTGGCGAGGGAACAGACTGTACAACTAGCAGAATTTCTGATCTACTCAAATGACTTAAATGGCTTTTTCCTTTAAGATAAGTTATTGAAGTGTTAAAATGAAACAGCTTGCATCTTATTAACAGAGACTGCATACTGCTTGGAATAATTTCTTCTTCTGTTTGAAGTCACCTGTCATATCACTCTGAATATACGAAGCATTTCTACTTAAATACTGTAAATATAAATGTAATTTTTAAACATTAGAAATATAAATGTCGGTATTTTGTGGCTAAATTATATTTAAGGAAAGTGGCAATGAAGCTAAATGAACAATGATAACTGCTCTGGATACAGAGGCTAGATAAGGAGACCAAGGTAATGTAAGAAGTGCCACTGTGGCTGAGAATTACATCTGTGATTACTCAGCTGAAAGTCGACTGCCTACAGTGATGCTATTGGTGGTAATGACTTGGTGGATGGGGGCTGAAACTTCAGGAGTACTCACAGTGAGCTACACGGTTCAAATTTCTCCACTCTTCAAAGATTAATTTTATTTTTTTGTATTAGTGCTTCACAGGCTATGACGCTTTCTTGAGTGTCTTCACTCCGGGGGTATACAGCCCTCTATGCAGAATGACATTCACCTTAGACTTGAACGCTTATGTAAAGTAAATCCAACACGTTCTCAGCCAAACAAATACAAGTCTTATTCTGCAGTGATGCTTTGAGGAAGCAAACAATAATTTAAAAGAAATAAACTTTGTAAGACTAAAATACTTTAAACTGTTATTGCACAGTTACATCAAAAAGCAGAGTTAAGGCTGGTTGGGTTTTGTACCTATTTTTGTACCTGAAATTATTGTTTGTAGTATTCCAATATCAAATAATCAAAATATCCCCACTCTTGTCTTCGCTGCATTTTTTTTTAAATTCTGTTGTCTAGGACTAGACTTCAGTCAGAAATACGAGTTTAAATCCATGGATCTATTAAAATCATTAGAATGGTGCCTAATTACAGCTGTTTCGGACTACCAAGTTCATATGACAAAAAAGGGTATGCATTTTACCCATTTTCCTGAAAACTATGAATTCAGACTAATAAAAAAAATATCTTTTTTGCACATGCTTCAAACGTAGGAAGCCTTCCAGTATGTAATATTATATTATGATCCACATGTGATTTGAGATCATACTAATACAAGTAAAATATTTTTCCAGATGTTAAAGCATGCCATGCACTGTAAGTTTCATATTTTTATATAAATCATGATTACGATGCTTCAATTGTATACTCCGGAAACAACAACTAACTTGAAAAGTTGGAATTTATTTGATGAAGTCTTACAGAGGGTTTTAAGATCACTACCTTTTGTATGTTATATATTGGTAAAACAGGTATCTACAGAAACTTTGCACTTCAGAGATGTAGTTCAAGATCACTTTTTAGAAATGTATTAATTTGGTGAGGGGGAGGAGTTATTCCAGATCAACTACATCAGACTCATACAGCTGTATAGTTTCAGCCCATGACCACTCCCTTCCTCTGCCTTGTAGTTTATCAGAGATATAGTGAATAAGATGTAATTAATCCTATTCAGGAGGCACTCCTTTTATACTGCCCTCTGCATCCCCCTTCCCTTCAATTTTTACAAGCATATTCAGCTCCCTCTTCCATATGCTCTGCTGCCCCCAATGAGAGACTAATTCTTCATTCTCCCATCATCATAAAGGTCTCACTGATGTATGCAAATTACGACCTTCCTAGCTGCTTTGTAAGATTCCTATCCCTGTATTCATCCTTTAGCCTCCATAGTAACATTATTAGTACGATCAGAACCAGGGAAAGGACAAATCACTTCCTGTCTACATTTAGTGGAGTGCAACCCTTGGGTGCTTACAGATTTTTTTTTTTTTTTTGGCTAGTATTACAGAGAGAATAGCAGCTATGGAACGTGATACCAGCAATATAAACTTGGTAGGGCATAACCCAACACGTTCAGAACTTGTTGAGTCCCAACATACAATTTATTTTCAAATTAGTGATTAATAAATTCATGTTTTCTACTATGCTAGTGAACTGTAAATACAATAAAATGTTTTTGAGAAAAATCTCTTGGCAAGAAATCCCAGTTTCCTAAACATAAACAATGTCTTAAAGATGGCATTTGTTCCAAATCTTACACAAATCTACCAAACTAATGAAAAATATACAGCGTCTTTCTCATAATAAATCTGCCCTCTTTAGTTTAAAGTCAGTTTCGAAGTAGTAATGTAATATTTTGTCAATAATTAAAAAATTTTGAGTGCATTCACAAGAATCCTTTTCAACAGCAACAGTTATTCCCAGTAACTTTCTCCTGAACTTTTAGCCCCATAAGGTTAGCATTCAGGAAGCTCAGCTGCTGTCTAACAAACTTAATTAATCAAAAAGTCATTTCCGAGCTGTAACTATGAGTAAAAGTGCTTCAAGTGTGCTAGCAAGCCTACAAGTTAATCAAAATGCTAATGCAGTACAAATTAAAGTTGTGATTAACATTTCACAGTAGCTGCTTAAGTGAATTGATCACACAAATGGGTTAAGCATTACTCATTTCCTCCAGCCCCAACTGGGAAAAGGTTTGTCATGGGTGGGGGAGGGATTATATATAAGCAGAACCAAATGATCATTAAACTGTCACCAAGATGCTTCCATACACCCGTTCACCAATTATCCACAGCGAGCAATAACCCCAACACCACTGCCACAAAGGTAACCCTCCCTTCTCCCACATATATACCTATAGAACACAAACAGGCAGCAAGTAATTCCACCTCAGCATTTCCCATGCCCAGATACTTTCACTACAAAGCTATCCATTGCTCCTTAGTATTGGTAAATAAGCATTACTGTCCAGTATATGTGCTACACGTTTTTTGATTGTTCTATTATTTCCACCCTCCTAATGTGGAATAACGGCCATCCAACCATGAAAGCAGCCAGTATTTAAGTAAAATTGCAAACATGATGCTATCACTGGAATATCACCGCATACACAAAGAATACGTGTAGCAGCTAAAGAGATATGGCCTCTGCTCTTCGCTTGTTTCTGAATAATCCTCTGCATTCTCAAGTTAATTTGATTCTCTTCCCTTCCTTCAGTAAAGCTGCCCATTTATTTATAGTTGCCAATGCACCCATTAAACAAAACAATTATCGCTTTCCCTAGATACTTCTGGACAAATCTTACATACACAACTGTAAAACAGGCCATTCCTGTAACTCCCACCGCCTTGCAGCAAGTAATCGGCACACCTGCACTAACAATAGACAACTTATCAGCTCAAAAAACACTTAGGATCTTAAAGAACAACTCCATTTCCTCATAGGCAGGAAAACAAATGATCCAAGGGATATGGCTCCCCAAGTCAATCATTTTAGTGGTTGTTAGGAGCTGAGGAGGTTTGGGGAGGATGTGACGTCCAGAGCTGAGGGACATTCTCATTCTTTTAGTCCGGGAACTTCAGGTCGGGCACCTCTGCTGTTTGCAGCTGTGCTGATATGGCCGGAAAGGACCTTTTGTGTGAGGAGCAGTAGATGCAGCTCCCACCATCAGCCAGAACAGTCTGCAGTTTAGTAGAGTAAGCATTTAGTATGTAAGCTAGGTCTTAAAAGACAGCCGAATTGGGCAGCATATTTGTGCAATATTTGATGACTCTGAACATGTGCCACAAAGATGATTCTCATAAGCAGAACTGTAGCAAAAGCCGCAATTTAAATGACCAGAAACAACTTATTTACTTTAACTATTTTAGAATGGGTAAAGTGGTGTTACGTGCATCATCGTCCAGCTAAGGAAATGCAGTGCTTAACCCAAAGAGGTTTTTATTTCCTGTCAAAATTAGATTCTCTGGAGGAGTAAAATGATGGGGAAAGGCAGGCCATGAATGACAGCGTTACGAGGTTCGCATTTCCTGTGCAAACTAGTCTTTACTCTGCAGTTTGGAATCTGACTTCATGTCCATCTTCTCAGTGCACAGGTACCCTGCTGAGATGCGTTTAACACATCCATAGGTAAACACTTCTCAAAGGTTAAGGCTGAGCTCCATGGCAGTTCTGCTCCTGGCAATATTAAAATATTTTATCAACGATTATACTACAAGTGGAGGCTTGTGGCCAATCCCAATGCAAAGCCAGCAACTGTCACATTATTTCCTTGAATAGACTGCCCTGCTGAATCTGAGACTGACAGTATTACTGCCTCAATTATCCATTTCAATTAATGCAAATATAGGCGATAGTCTTAGAACAGCAGAGTAAGAACTGATCGCTGAATACACAGACACAAAATATAAGGCTTGACAAAAGAAGTAGAAAAGAGATTAGATTTAGTCCATTTCACATATTCTTAAATCAGACATAGGAAAAAAGGTGGGGTATTGCCTTTACAATAATAATTATATTCTGTAAAAATATTAGACAAATCATTTTATTGGAATTTTTATTCTTTGATGTTCTGCAAGAAGTGGAGAAGTGTTTGATTTTGAGCAGCTACTGGAGTGCTCAGCACCATCTTACTGACACCTGTCTTTTCTTAGTAAAAATAACGCAGACAGAGTGCTACTCTTGAAGAGAATATGCAGTCTACTGTAATTGTATTAAAGGTAACAGAGGCAAATAAAAATTAAATTACCTGCCCAAGATCACACAGGAAGTTATGGCAGATTTTCTGAGCCATGGGAACCTTTTGTGCTTTACCTACAAGAGCCTGTCACTGATAACAAACTTGTTATTTTTTGAACTGAGCTTTTCAATGTAGAGCAGGGACATTCCTTCAGTCTAGTCAATGCCTCAGTGGCCATTCATTACAGAGATGGGTGTGGGAGCAGATAGGCATTCACCTTCCAGAAGGTTACATATTGATATTCCCCATATTTCGGCAGTAAAAGGGAAAGAATTCTGTATTTCATACTGGGTAAATAGATAGTAAATTTTATCTTGCTGTAATGAACTCCATCTATATCTAACAAATGCTAACAATAGGAAAACTGTAACAGAATATATTTCTTCCATTTTCTATGTTAACAATTACATTCCTTTATTGAGCCAGCACCACGACTCCTCAAATTCTGTTAAATGCTTATGAATTCTATCTTCCATCATGAATATAGAGGAACAGAGTTCTAACATAAAACCAAAATTTCTAAGACATCTCAGGAAAATCAATTTAAGAGTGATTGCATAATTTTTTTTATTAGAAGAGAGTGGAATCTTACCTGAAATCCATCAGCTACATCTATCTGATGTTGCTATCATAGTTTTCTGAATGACCATTAACACTACTCAACCTAAAACCACTACCAATGAAAGAGGCCCAGAGGACGTTGGAGGAATGGGTGGGAGGACACAACAGGTGGGCTGCAAAAGGAACCATGGGAGAGAAGGCTGATTGAGGTGAAAGACAGCACAGAAGAGTGGAGAAGTTTAATACCCTGCGATGGAAAGAGCCTTGCTTATGTACTGTGGCTAGAGATGGGAAATGTGATATGCAGGGGACCTGCGATGGAGGCCTGCTGTACCTACCAAGATACGACCACTTGTAAAAGCTCTTTGCTTTCTTGTAACAGAAAATCAGTGCTGATATGGAAAGTCTGTCATTCACACACCCGCCAGCAAAAATAACAGTTTATGTTCAGATCATAGGTTGAAGGTTAGCTGTACAACCTTAATAGCTAAAGTACTTTGTAAGTAAATAAACAAAAGTTCAACATAACTCAAAAAACAACTCCTGTCTCAGTGCTGAATTTTAAGTTTGGTGGTGTGCAAGCACATGTTCATACACACAGAGAACATCACCCACTGCATATGTTTATCAATGGATCCTTCTATGGTTCAGTTCTGTTTCTTACAACTAACATCTTTTTTTCCACCTCTGTTGACCCAGAGTTCATCAGCAGGTCAGTGCTAAGGAAAAAGGTAACAACCAGTATTGGAAGTGTAACTCTGTCTATTGCTTAGATTCTGGGAACTTTAACCTCCGTTTGGAAAGCGTGACTAATAAGATGGAACAAATACTCTCCCAAGAGATGTAAACCATGCGCCGACTTCAAAATACAAAAATGCTTGCATGTTTTTTCTTTTTTTTTCTTTTAAAAGGGGAACTTTTTTTTTTTCCCCTAAGATGACTGTATATGTAACATTATGTAGTAGTTAACAGAAGGCCGGTGTGCCCGGGCACAGTATGGAATGGTATTCTTCTGAACTCTGCTTCAGTTTAAAGGAACTGTTGAATATTTTAGCGTTTTTTCTTCTGAGTGATTGTTGTTTCTGATTATTATTATGCAGTAACAGGATTAAAAAATACATTTCTTAGCATAGCAGGATAAATATTGAGCAAAGTAATTATTGAAAAGAATCTTTAATTTACATTTTTTCCCAAATATGTAATTAATCCCCCAAATGCTAATTCCACAAATGTGTAAATAAACTTTAAATATGTGATCTCTTTGAAACAAAGGTGAATTTTCTCACCTAAGTAAGTGACATTGTTCTCTGTTAATAACTATTATGAATAGTAACTACTCATACATTGAAGCTTTCAGCACCATGATTTTATGCATCTGAAATATTCAGAGTAGACTTGCATTCAAGCACTACTGATTGCAAAGTTTAAGACTGTGTAACAATAAAATCAGTGGTGTTATTTGCTTCTTACTTTCCTTTTCTTAATTTTAGTTTTGCTTTGTTCAATATTTGTATTACAAGCTTGCAGGTTTTGCTAGTGTAAGGTTGAGACCCACCCAAATCACTGGACACTGAATTGCCCGTGGTATTTTGTCTGTCTAGAGCGCTGATTAATAATTTCTCATAGAGTGGTTTTACAAACAGGTAGGCTTGACACAATGATGTTTGCAGTTACCATATTGCCAACAGGCTTCAAACAAGACCAAGGCCTCATTTCTGATAGTAGACACTGAGGGTATTAAAATTTGAGCAAACAAAAACTGTAGGAAGAAAGAACTACTGTCCCTATTTTAGAGATATGGAACTGAGGAAGGTAAAAAGAATAGTTTGTTGAAGGCTAGCTGATCTTCAAGAACCTGTGAATGAGTCCCCATCCAGTTCTGCTAAAGAGAACATTATCCCTTTCCAGTAGAATCAGAGGGGTGGGGCTGTTCTTTGCGTCAACTAGGGCTCACCCTTCCTGCTGTAACTGTAACTGTAACTGCACTTTTCAGATATGGCAGCACTCTATTCCAAACTCAAATTGTTACTTTAAAATTCTTTTCAGCATGCAGCTGTGCATATAATCACTTATTACCACTACTCTTCATGGTCAGTTTAGTTTCTGCAGGTTGCAACTGCAGTACAACGGTAAAAGTCACAAGCCTCCAGACTGAGTTTAAAATCTTGTTTGAAAGCCTGCTCTTTGAGTCTGTGACAACTGGGAAATAGAAGACATATCTTTTCACAAGCCAAAGAAAACCCCTGTATCTCGTCCCAAATCGCATTTCAAAACGTTTCATTTATGCTTGGCAGTGGCTACAGCACTTTTGGGTGCTATAAAAATAAAAGTACCCATGGGAGACAGGTTCTTAGGGGTCAGCATAACAATCTGCAGGGAGCACACCCATGCAGGAATGACTTACATACAACATTCCACGATACAGACATAGAAAGCTGTTGCACATAAGAGAAAAAGCGAGCCCTATAGCAACAGATGCCTCAGTCTCCTACCATAAGTTTGTTTACCTCCAGTTCTGTGAAGTGGGCATCTTTATGGGAATCTAGTTCCTCCCTAAACAAAGTGGTATCATACCGTGTGGTACCAGTTCTCCACAAGACTGTAAGAAATCCTCAGATTTTTCTATATTAAAAATATTACGACACACTAACGATAAACTGTAAAACAACACGAGTTAAATATTAAAATGTCTTACTATACCTGACATATTCTAATTGCTTGGTCCAGCACTGTCTTTGTATCAGTTGCATAATCTGGACAAGGCAGCATGGCATGACTGAAGTGGGCTTGCAGCAGGAGGTGTGTTTTTGTGTGTGAACTGTCAAATGAATGGGGATTGACTTCAATCGGAAGATGTTTTGCCAGTTCACTGTTCATCTGATCTTCATTATGTCTCACAGGCAGATCTGTGTACTCCTCAGCATTCTTAAAAAAAAAAAAAAAATTAAAAAATTAACCATTGTAATTGACTTCACAATAATTATTATTCCTTACTGAGACATCAAAAGTATATGCATTTAATTTACTACAGTTAGATTTCATTGTTAAAATAGCTGCATTTTAATGTTTAGAAAGCGTACTTATTTATCAAAACCATGTATGTGGGAAAAAAATAGCTAGTAAAATATTCACAAATATTCACACAATTTTAGGTTTTAAAGCTTTTTTTCACATAGGTGATTTTAACATTAGAGAAGAAGAAAAAAGCACTGAAATAAATACATTCATTGGATGGACTCAGTATTTGAGATGACCTTCTACACATATCCTAACCTGGTTGGCTTACAAAAACATTGTAAGGTTAGCTATAAAGTCGTCAATAATTCACATTTTCAATTTTTGGGGTTTCTACTTTTTGTATTCAAAACACAGTGGGTTTGAAATAGTTCTGGTAAGGTTCTTTTAAAATATATTTTCAATATGTTGAGCAGCCAGTGTCTAAGCAACAGATGATCAGCAATCAAAGCAAAAAGCAAAACTGTAAGTTGGGAAAACTATCCTCTGTGCTCCAGAGCAGGACTAATACCATTCATGTCAAAATGAAAGCTGTCTAAGAACTTTCACACTGTTGCAAAAAGGAGCTGCACACCAACAAGTAACCTAAATGTAGTTATGAGTAGCAACATCCTTGGGGCTGAGAGGAACAAGTTCTAGTAGCCAGAGCAGAGATGTTCATTCTCCTGCTAGGGAAATCCACTGTCTCCGAAAGAAAGAAAATTAAACAGAAGCATCCTAAGAACGCTAATTTTGGCTGAAGAGTCAGTTCTGTGACTTAATTGCTCATCCTTTTTTTCCTCCACAAAATTCCTCTTGTGCATGTATGCATACATAGTCTTGTTTGGAATGAGAATGATCTTTCTAAAGTATAAAACTTGCAACTAAAGTAAGAGTTTTATATGTGACATCTTTCCCATCTGTAATTTAAGCGAGTGTATTTCTTTTGTCATAAAATAAAAAGTCATTTGGGTAGCCCGAAGGGCAATGTCTTCTGAACTATGGGCTTAGCAGAGACCATTAAATGAAAGTGTTCAGGGTTTTAGATTCCTCTTAAACTATAGATTCGATATTATGCATTTTAGTCTTCAATCTCCAGTCAGACTTCCTGAAAATCCATATTAATGAAATATTCACAATGGTAACCAATGCAGTGTGAGGTAAAGAAAAATGGCAATTTTAGAACACCTAATAGAACTACCTAATTGACTTGCAAAGTACTGTATCCACTCGTTAATATCCTAACACACAGAACCTTTTTTGAAAACTCCTAAAACCAGTTATATAGCTGTTTTTCACCCCCTTGGAAACTAACAGCACTGAATTTTCTCTTTTCTACACCTAAACTGTGATATAAATGTAACAGGAAAGATAGACATTAGACAACTTAAGATTTGGAAAGAAAATCAGAATGTCATTAATTTATTTCATATCTCAACTGCAGATTAGAAGTGAAGACTGACTAAAGACAACGGCTGCTTAATCCTGGATATCTCTGCTAGATCTCTTGTGAAAACTGTGGTCATTTATTCTCTGAACCTAAGGTCACAATCTTTTTAAGCCCTATAGAAGGCTGCATGTTTGCTTCACTCTTTCTATTTAACTGGCTTCTCCTTCAAAGATATTTTAAAGAATATTTACCAAGGAGATTTTTTACTTAGTTTTGCTTTGCAGTTTAAAGTAGCAGAAAGAAGAAGGATCAGGCAAGTCACTCCAGACCAATTGGAACTCCTGAAAATGCGTTTTCCCTAATTCTTCCCCAGCACATGTTTTATTTACCTCCAAAACACTCCTCTTATTTTAAACAACTTGCCTACTTAATTTCCTGTTTGTGATCATTGACTGTAAGTAAGTGAGGTTCATTTTCTTATCTGCATCATGTAGGTAATTAAAGGAAATTGAGAATGGGTAGTGAAGCTTTTATACAACTGAGAATGAAGCTGAATGGAGGGCACCAAGGTCAGCTGAGTCCATTATATTTTTATGTGAGAGGCCAGTATGTCTGCCCTGTCCTTGTTTGCTTAGTGTAGGCTGGACAGACTACTAACTGCAAATCTGTTTCTCTGATTTGCCCAGCTGTCCTTGAATAAAGACATCTTCCATTGCAAAATGTTAAATGACAGTGATTGACAACTCTGTGATGAACTCTGCTTGTAACCCCCTGCTACTGTTTTCAGGTTGCACAAGAAAAGACAGAATAAAGAAACATCCTTTGTAATCACCTCAAATGGGCCCTGCTGTTCACTCAATATTTTTTCATTTTAGTTTTCCTTTTCATTGTGAATCTCAATCTGTTCTGCAAAGGCTATAGCTTCAACTATTCCACACAATATATATTATATATTATTTTAGTACTCTGTTATCTGAATAGCGTTCTTACTTCCATCGGTGAGGAAACTGATCAAATTACGTATCAATCATTAATCTTCATTCTAAAGTCAAGAAACTTAATACAAACCTTATAGTTAAACCACAAAGCACTGCTGTACAGTTTTCACTTTCCCTTTTTATTCTGTTAAATCAGGACTACTGCAGCCCACGTGCGAATAATACGTTTACAAGCACCTACACAGTTCAGCATAACTTGGAGTATACCAGGAGATAACTAGGAATTTTAGCTATGGGTTCTGCAATCGTGCGTTTGGTAGTCATGTCACATCTCTCTCTTCTGTAGGTCTGTGATGGACTTTCCCAGTAATGTCTTCTTTTGGGCATTAGAGACTGCTGCATCATTTCGAGGGTGTAAGAGTCCTCTCAAACCCGCATTTCAACCTGTATGCTATGCAGGGTCATATAGGAGACAGTAACTTGCTTTGCCAGTGAGAAATGTCACACGTAGACCTGCATAAACTCGATAGTTACATTTTACAAGGCCAAAGGACTATTCTGATAATTGAATTCTGTTTCCTGCATAATACCAGCCACAGAATCACCTTAGAGTCCTGTCTGCAACATCGTGTTCCAGATACACAGCTTATCATCACCCTTTATTCGAATTGTTAGAATTGTTTTAAAAGTAAACAACTCATCCCACTTCGAAATATATCTTCTGCAGTTTTCTGGTACTATGAGGCATTTGAGGAGTCAGACTGAACTAAAATTTAAATCAGGCATCCAACATGGCAAGTGCTGTGCTCCACAGTGTTCATAGGGTTAAAAAACCCCAGATTTTCTTTCTACCCACAAAATGTGTAAGTTTGGCTAAAATTACTGTTTTACAGTAAGAGCTGAACTATAAACTTCTACTACATGTAAACTTTCAGAAATGTTTTAAATCTCAAGTAACTACATCTTTCCGTCTATTCACAAGAGAGAAGAGGATACTTGCAGACCATAGACAGAAATGGGATCAAGGTGAGCAACTAAAGTAAACTTGAATATTTTAAGTTCAGTTCAGTCATGGGAACAGTAAAACTTATAAAGTTAATGAGTTCTAGACTTTAAAGAGTAGTTGATTAATTTGTAACAATGAAGGTCTAAAACAAACCAAAAATAGTTTCTCACATTCCAGAGTTGAACCAATAGTCTTTTCTTTAGCAATGCTGTTATTGAAACTACCTTAGAATTGAATGACTGCCTGCAAGTTCCTTTCCTTTATATATGTACAGCGAACCCAAACCCACCATATTTTCAACTTTAATAATCCTGCAATGTGTTTTGCTCTCTTTCAAGTTTCTGATGTAGAAAGAAACAAAGGAAAAGCACTCTTGGAAAATTTGATACCAAAATTTACAGTCGTTAAGCTGAAGAATTAAAAAAACTTGTGGTAAACTAGTACTAAAAATAACTACCAGAATAATAAAAAAGGACAAAAGATGAGGATCATTTTTAACTAATGTAGTAATCACATCCTCTTTACCTGAACCTTGGATTAAATTACATGAAATTCTGGTAGTCTGAGTACATTCTGAAGGACTGCAAAAATCATACATTTGGGCATAGAATGAAAAATAAAAAATAAGCTGCAATAAATAAATACGGGTGTTTTTTTACAGCTGTTCTGCAATTATCACCAATAATACATTATGAAGTAAATTTTAATTTTCTGCTATCAGAAGTTCAAAGTTATGACAATAGGCAATTTAGTTTTCCAAGTGAAAGCAGCATATTTTGATCTTTTAAGTAACTGGATAGGCAAATATAAGCTCAATAATAATATTATCATAGAACTGGCTTTTGTCTTTTGTTCCACTGTACAAAGTGCTACAGAGTATTTTAGTGCAATGTCCTGACCTGTCATTTCCACATAGTGCTACAGTGTACAGGAAGTAGCTGGACTCCAATCTTTAAAGCAGTCTGTAACTGTCCTCATTTGGGCGATTCCTATGTCACCCTTAGTATAGGATAGAGAAAAGTAGCATGGTCGAAATACAGAAAGAACAAGCACTGATAGTTTGTGAGTAGCTAGGTAAGTGGATAACAATGTCTTATAATAGATTCACAAATTCTGAATTTTTCTTTGAGGATACTTGAATTTCTGTACTTAATAACATTTGAAATTATTTCAATTTTTTATATATACATATATACATCTCTATTCATGTGCTGACAAAAGTCTCATCTGACTCTGTATTATAAGGAAAATACAAAAATTGCTTAACTGAAGTTCCCACATTAATCTTCCTTTGCCCATGCTCTTCCCAAGAGCACAAGACTGTATTATGTGACACAATAATGACACAAGTATATATTATCAAAATTATTTAAATTAACCAAAATATTTATACTTTATTTTATCTTCACATGTTCAAGTGTGACTTTGATTTATAAGGAAAGACATTAAATTTACATAGACGTATCCTGGAAGGCAGCTGGAACACAATCAAACTTAGATTTCTATTCAGAAAACAAATAAATGTGAAAAAACATGTGCTTTTAAACAAAAACAAACAAAAAAAAAGGGGG
>VYXH01007250.1:883730-895091 GCA_013397275.1 Burhinus bistriatus | reverse complement strand
AAAAAAAAAAAGGGGGGGGGGGGGGAGGAAAGCCCAAACTGACCACATACTTTAAAGTTGTTTTTCAGCTCACACCAAAAAGTAAAATAGATTTAAAAATGGAACCGGAGAAGTACTTGCTAGAACGACTGCTCTGAAAATTATATCTGTGTTAGTGATTCCATTATAAACTCCTATTTTAAGGAGTTTATTGGTAGCCTATAAATGTATATGCTTTGGTCTCAGTTTTATGGGACATCATTCAAACTCCCNAAATGTTTGTTTTTTTTTTTTAATCTTAGATATAAAAGGTCTAGGACAATATCCCAGTTAAAGACAGTTATAAACATATATTACTACTTATAAGTTTTAAGAACAAACATGATACATGTTTTCAAGATTCATATTATAGACAAAAAGAAAAAAAAAAAAAGTCATTTCTACCAGCTAATTGAAGCTGCTACATAACACAGGGATATTTAGATTGGAAGCTCTCTTTTAGACATCAGACATTTGCACAAAGAGCTTCCACATGTAAAAATATATTGTTAAGACAAACTTTGCAGAAGTGACATTCTAGATTTTTAGGGCAGCCTGGCAGGCTCCGCAAAGCAACAGAGGAGGCTGGAGTTTTGTAGAGATCTTGATGAGCGGGGCTAATATGATGCAGAAGAAGAAAACAAAAATTGTCAGAATCTATTTACTAGATGATACTGTAATTCATCATAGAGACCATTTCTAAATAAGCTCCTTGCCTTCATATACCATATAACATCTCTCCCTGTCAACTGCACGTGTGTGTGGCAGTGCAATCCTTCCAACCTAAACCATTCTATGATACTAGAGCCAACTCTGCAGTGCAATTCCTTTCCTGTGGGAGCTTTCCCATCCCCTTCTTTCCAGGGTCGGTGGCTGGCAGGGAGGAAAGGCAGAAAGCAAAGCCCTGTGCCAGCCCCTGCACCGCGGAGCACGGAGGAGTCAGAGCTGCAGCCCCTGGGCAGCAACTGTCCCTGGCTGCGGAGAAGGGGCTCCCTTTCTGGTACCAGTGTCTCCCAAGGGGGACTCTGCCTGCCCTAACTCTCCACTCCAGCATGGGTAATAGGAAAATGATCTTGCCACTTCTCTAGTACTCTGTCGGAGTACTCTCCGTTCTCTACTTTTGGAAAAACAACAGGAGGAAAACAAACAGATATGTGTAGGATGGAGAACAATAGCCAAGGGATAAGGGCTGCTCAGTATCTTTTTGAAATACATACTAACTTTTTTATTTATTAGCGGTTAATGCATTTTTACAGGTAGAAGATATGTGTCAAAAAAAAAAAAAAAGAAAGTATAGAATTCAAATTGTAAAGTTAACTCAATTAACTAGGTAGGAGCAAAAGAGTGAGGCTGGGCTACTCTGGGCTCTGTCTCCAGATTCAAGATTTACCAGAGAGGGCACTGGAAATTTCCAGTTGAGCCTGAGAAGCTGAAGAGATAAAGCTGTAAAACCCATCAACATGCAATTATGTAAATCTATTATTTTTTAAAAAAATAATTTATAACTCTCTTTCAGGATTTAAAATAGGCATATTTCAGTAATGGGACATATGAACATAATTTCAGACAAGTTAAAAGTTCTTACAATTCTTATAAAAGTTCTCACATTAGTGATCAGAGAAATCATATATAATTGTATTCTCAGACTTCTCACTCTAAACAGATAAGTGTTTGATTTTTGCTTTTAAGTAGTTGCATATGATAAACACCACAAATTTTACAATTACAGACATCATAAAAAGTACAAGCTAGGGCAATGAAACAGTTGAGTGATCACTTAAAAACACCCTGAAGGGTTTAGATTTCACAAGTTCACTTCTTAAAACATCCAAACTACAAACTACTGATGACATTCCTGATGACCAGAGGTCAGGAGTCTGAAAGACCTTTGCCACTACGCACAGAGCAATAGGAGGTCAGCAATATTAGCTACCAGTAGCAGAGAGTGACCTGGCAGATCTGGGAACTTCTAAAGCACAAAGTTAAATCACAGACCTCTGCTTCAGCATGGAGTTGCTAAAAGAAAATGCAAGCATGCTAGCACATGTGAGAGGGAGGATTATATAAAATAACAATAATTTGACATGGGAAAAAAGTTATTAGGACTTCTATATTAACTTGAAAGTCTTTTCCTTGCCCCCCCCCCCCGAAAAAAAGTTTCCTAAGTATATCAGAGAAGCTAGGTTTCAGTGTACAGGAAGATACAGTAATAGATAATACAATCATTGCAATTTACCAAGTGGTAAAAAATATACTTATAGAACCATTCTGTTTCAGAATAATTTCCTTTTTAAATTGCATACTTTACTAAAACATATTAAAACAAGGAATGAATTCATGATTTTCAGTAAGACTGAAATCTCACAATCCATATTTCATAAAGTTTATGATCACAATCATAATTCAGTGCTACTTTTTTGGCCAGTCCTAATAAAAACGATTCTTACAATACATTCATTTTTCCCCAAAATGTGTAGGTACTTTCATAGTTGTACAAGCCTGTACAACTTTCATAGAGGTGGCTGTAGTTCATTCTCAGGTTTTTAAGTTAAATTATTGATTATAAGTAAGCCTGTAACACTTGCACAGTTTAAGGAAACTGGTATGGCATACACATTATTCACCTAGAATAAGTTACTTCGACCATAGCAAATAAATACAAATTGAATGGTATAAATTAAATTTATGAAGTGAATTATAGTGATGTGAGAGAATTATTACATTTTATCACTGGAAATGGTATATTTGAGATTTTCAGCTC
This sequence comes from Burhinus bistriatus, assembly GCA_013397275.1. Taxonomy (NCBI): domain Eukaryota; kingdom Metazoa; phylum Chordata; class Aves; order Charadriiformes; family Burhinidae; genus Burhinus; species Burhinus bistriatus. The sequence continues at coordinate 892,312 of VYXH01007250.1, read as the reverse complement.
TCCAAGATGCCTGACTTTTGCTGTCACTTTTCATGAGAACGCTTTGAACCTGCGCATTCTAAATGTATTACCATCACTCCATTTTTAAAAATCTTAATACCTAGATGGAGCAGTGACCCACAACTTTCTTCCCTTGTAATCTCAAGTCATATTATAGGAAACATTTAAAATCGACTGGCTTTGGCTGTACTGCAACTAATTGTATTGCAGTAATACAGAAAAGCTTTTCAGTGCATGAACTCAGTAATGTGCTAACACAAAACTGGGAAAATCTCTCCAAGTATACATTCAGAAGTCTGATTGTCATGAGAAATCTACTTCGGTTCCATTTGGACATTTGTCCATGTTTTGAAGCTGAGCTTGGCTGAATCAGCTGGCTCAACTACTGATTGAGATGATGATAGCAATAAAAATTGTAATAGCAAATTTTGGCATGCAGCTTTCCCTGGGAAAGCGATCAGTCATTTTCCATCTTTGGCTTTGATCCTCCATTGGGATGTTCCAGTGCAGAGCCCAGACCCAGGGAAGAAGTTAACAGATCTCTGCATTAAGTTAATGCTACTCTGCATGGAGACAGGAGTAAGCACTACTAATTCTTTATGTGAAATGGGGCCCATACATACTGTATATGTTAATGGCAAGCTGTAAAAGCTCTGTGTGTTGAAAAACAGATTTCAGATCTGCTGACCTGTGACAGCTCCCCTAGTGGGGAGCCACAAATGCACACTGCTGCATTTTTGTACTGGATTAAATTCCAGATCTAGACTACTATGTGACCAGAGACAAAAGGGAATAAAAAGTACACAGGCGTGAATACCTGTCATCATGTGGTGAAATGACTAGCAGCCTCTGTTCAAGACAGGCTCAAGCCCAGAATAACAGAAGAACAATATGAACTGGCAGAAATATATGGGAAACTTGGAAGGTGCCTACACGCATAATGTCTTTTCAGCAAGCCAATGCTACTGGTCTCACTCAGAGCACTTTTAAATGAAAATAGTTTAATATAATAATAAAAAAACACAACTGTAAGAGGAAGTGACAGCTGCTGCAAGTAAATTTCAATAAGGGTAGTTCCCTGCTGATAAAAATTGGCACATCTCCACTCATTTTAGTGTAACTATGTGGATTAACATTGCTTGCAAATCTGACCCAATGTTTTGAAGAACTTAAGAGCTACAAGGTAAGGCAGAAATGGCAGACACTGAAAATTATAAGGGTGGGCAAGAGGGGTGATCACAACAACAACAAAAACAGTAAAAGAAAAACTATTTGAAGTCTATTAAACAAATGGACAATCTGTCAACATTTCGGTGTGCTTGATTTGAGGAAGTTCTACCAACGCTTCTGTCATGAATGATCAGTGGTCTGATACAGTAAGTAACATGGCAAAATGCCCTTGTATCACATATGACCTTAACAGAACATCCCATTACCTGAATGGGATGTACTGTGCATTGCTAGGGCAGATCTAACCCTTTTTGGATGGCAAGTGATAATTTTTCTTGGTGATGTTCACTGCACACAAATTTGTGAGAATACTTTAGACAGTATTCCTACATAGACTTATACCATGCCTTTTCTACCTGTAAATAAAGGCAGTCATCTAAAGTACGTTGTAAGAACTGTATTTAAAAAAAAAAATAAAATGGAGAGATAAGTGACAATTAAGAGAGAGTTGCACATATTTTGCCTCTGGTATAAAGTTTTAAGAACTTCTTTTAAAAGACAAAGAAAACAGAGAATTTCAGTACCAGATGTCTGGGAAGATCCCATTTGGATTTGAGCTACTTAAATTTGCAATCATGTATTTATACATCTAACAGAGCTTCTGTTTCCCCTAGAATCTGAAAATTAACTAGCTTTGTAGCATCTTCCTTGATCTGCCACCCGTGCCCTGAGGATTAGAGACTCCACCTGAGCTTGTTTTACAAGCATAACAGAAAAAATTAATCTCTGCTGGCAGCGATCCCACTGGGATACTGATGAATAATGATATCCCTCTCTTGCTGCCCTCTCAGTCCACTAGAAAAGCCACTCTAACCCAGCAACGTGGAAACCGCTGAAACCATTCCAGCTGTGGATTAGCAGGCAGTCAAGCATCCATCTGTTATGTGTGAATCAAGCAAACACGCATTCTTATAGCTAAAGAAGTATTAAAAATTAGCATCTTATATGACTGCATATAGTAAATATTAAGACAATCATATACAAAAGAAAAAATAATCTATTATGTACACCTCATGTTGTTTACATTTGCTTGCTGCCTTAAGCAAATGACAAAACAGTTCGAATTCATCTCATTAACCTACAGAATATTGTGCATTCAATAACTTAATATGTTTAAGATAAAATTTCTTAATATTGTATGCATCAGTTGTACCTAAAAATATTTTGTAGCTAGACATGCACACACACACTAAAATACAAGTGAACATAGTAGCATGCCTTCACCTTGACAGAAGGATTTCAGAGACCTGTTGTGAGAGGGATTTTAGCCATTTTCTCACCCTCTAAGGTGAGAGGAATAGACTTGAGATATTTTCTCTTTCTGAAAACTAGTAGTTGAATAGTCTTTGTTGGATTGCTGTATTTTTCCACTGGAAAACAGAAAGGAAAGGCAGTGGGAAGTTGGCATGTGGGCAACCCAATCAAATTGGTGATATCTGATTTGACTCTTCCATGGGAAATAGGACAATGATATACTATAAATTAAGGAAAGCGGTATTCGGGCATCATCCCAGATAAAATTACTTAGAAAAATGCATAATTTGACAGTTTTCACACACAAGAATTCCAATATTTTGCCAGATACCTGGCCCATATTCATTAAGCTGCAGAGGTGAAGAAAATCTGCAACTGTTTGTTCTCTAAAAGCAAGCTTACTAGGCTATACTGATTTTACAAATATATATGTTAACTTTTTCAAATGCTAAGAAAAGTTTTGGCTTTTTGGTAATGAAAATCCCTCTGCAATTTATTCTAACATTATAGGTAGCATGAGCTACCAAAGTAACTGTGAAATAAAGCACCTTGTAAATGCTAGGCAAATAATAGGAGAGCCTGATTTCTTAAAAGTTCATCTGTGAAAATACATAACATCAACATTTAAAATAAAATTCAACCTTCTAAAGCTAGCCAGTTTCCATCTGGGGGAAAAAAAAAAAAGAAAAGAATGAGACAAAGAAAGAATCTAAATGTAAATAGGAAAATACAAGTGTCAGATACTTCATTAAGGGCTGATCAGTAATCCTCTTATGTCCTTTTTTTTTAAAAAACTACTATGCTAAATGAACAATATAGGCTGGATACCAATCTTGTATGATGTAGTTGCTTCAGCCAAACCAATCCTTATCCTGAAATTTCTGTTCCAATCAGAGAACAAGCTACAAAATGCCATCTTCTTTCTGAACAGTTTTACAAGTCTGAGCAGTAACTTCTTTGCTGACAGAGAAAAACATTTGTGTGCCTTTAAATAACAGTCAGTAAGGCCGAGTGGGTGTCACTAAGTGAGCTGAATTCTGTGAAAACAAATTCATTAGCAATATAATTGTAAGTGCTACAACTTATAGTGCAGTAGTGTAATTCTATCAAAAGCAAAGGCAATAACGAGAAACCAGTGAAGACAAAAGAACTGCAGGCTGCAGAGGGCCTAAATTTGCCTATCGAGCTGTAGTTACAAATTGGGAGAAACAAAGTAGGTAGAACTTGTACTGACTTGCTAAAGGCACACTGAGCTTGTAAGACTGCCTTCTGGAGTACTTGGGGCATGAGAATCCACAGGCATTTATCAAAGCAGCACTGCTTTCAGCTTTACCTTAATAAAGATGCAGTTTAGAACTTCAGTTTTGTTTCAAACAAACAAACATTATTTCAACAAATATATTGCATATTTGAAAATAGAGCTATATGACATAACTGCTGAAAAAAAGCCCTTTCATTTTCAATATGAATCCTTTGCAAACTATTGGCTGCATGTACACAACCATGCCTAGTTTGAAATCTTGCATAATGATGAAGGCTACAATTCTAACTGCCAAGTGGTAAGTAAAAGACTTTTGTGCTTAAATAAATAAATAAATGGGGCATGGCTGAATTGGCTGCAGCTTTAAGCGGTCCGCTAAACCGAGCTTGCTATCACTGAACTTGCTTCTAGCATATGTACCAAGGACAAGCATTGCACTTGCCACAGATGGCAGCCAACATTCACATTTTTAAGTACAAGACCACGACAGTACTCCTATCTACCCTAGCAGATACAAGTGTAATAGTTTCCCGGTTCATCAAAATAGTTTTCGTTAGTGTATACGAGTCTTTTGCTGCTGTAACTGCATCTATAGCTCCTGTTAAAGGAATTAATTTCCTCATTTTTCCGACAGAAATAGTTACTAAGGCAGCTGTTTGAAATGAGGACATAGCCTGAGGCTACTGGCTTCCACTACCACAGCTATATACACTTTCACAAGTTTTTCCCTTGAAGGCTGTACTGCAATCAAAACAAATTAAAAAAAAAAAAAAAGAAAAAAAGAAAAAAAAAATTAAAGATACTATATTATTTCCAAGATAATAGTTCTTGTCTTATGGCCTACTCCATGGCAAATGTATGTCAGAAACCTCTAACTTCAAATTTAAAATAGGTTTTTAAAATAGGTTTTATTTTAACTTTCCTGAGTATTGATTCAGTTTTTTAAACTGGCAAGTAATGACAGAAGTTGAGTAAGGAGATTGGAGGAGAAAAAAAAAAGGAGATCTGTTAATTGGGGATTAGAAAGTCATGTGTATTGTAGATGGGAAGGTTTTATATTTTCTGGTTTTGAATGTAACTCTTTCTTATTAATGCCATAAAAATGAAAGACTTATGCCATGTTCAGTTAGTTGTCAGTGGTGGGCATTGTCATCTTGATTTATCAACTGATTATGCTTTTCTGGAAAGGTGGGCAGCATATGATGCTTTCAAACTAAAAATAAAACAATCATTTGGAAAAAGAAAAATAAATAATTGTGTCATGATGTTAGAAAAAATTACTATATTCAAGTACTTCAAAACTGCTCCATCTACTGGGACTAGAGAAAAATCAAGACAAATTTAATGTGAGTATTCATGTGTGTAAGTACTGTTTGTGCTAAGATATTTTGAATATATTGGATATAGATGATGAAATTTGGATGTTATTAAAATTCGCTGTAGTATTTTGTTTTATTTTCATGAAGCCAAATATAATTTTCAAGTTTAAACTATTTTATTAAAAACACTGTGATACTATCTAGATGTTCCAAGTGGGAACTGAAGGACAAATGTTTTAAAATACTAAAATCCAGAGAATATAGGCTGTATAAAAATTAAGAAAATGATCCTGTAAATACCTGTGTTTAAGATGAAATTTATGCATTGAGCAGTCCTAGGTATGGATTTATTGTGAAGAAAAGATTTAATGGTAAGAGGTAACAGTTTTCTCCTATTATAAGGGGTCACCAAAACATTCATAATGGCTAAGGCCTGTTCCTCTTTGTAGAGTGGCCACAGCAGTCATGTTCATACTGTTGAGAATGCACAATATATGTGAAATCAAATACGTAAGTTCTTCAAAGGTTAGGATGTACCATAATTGCGTTGCATTTGATATAAAGTTTACGTAATAAAGTATTTCTGTTCTTGACACTGAAATGCCATACTTAAAAAGAATAACATAATGCCTACTTTTATGCTTTGAAGAAAATTATAGTAGCATCTTTATTTCCTTCTAAATTAAATGTAAATGTAGAAACTAGAAAATGACTGACTTAGGAAGAGTGATCTGATTTTTTTCTGCAATGGCTTATAGAACAGAAAACCCGTTTTATATAATGTCTTAAAGAAAACATTACACAAAACAGCTCACATTAGCTTGTTCTTGGACAATATTTTTGTAACGTATTAATGTCTCCTTCCCTGGTGTCTAACTGGAGACCAGTGGAAAAGATGGTTTATCACTGAGTCAAAAACCTTTGTGGCCCCTTCACGGCAGACTGAACCAAGAGTCTTAAGATAGAATCTTGCTAAGGAAATAAAATTATTGTACACTGAGACTGTAAATATTCACAAAGACTCACATATTTCCCTGGTTAGAATAAGGTGTGCCAATGCTGATGAACAGAAAATAAAGCTATAGGTTAACTGAGTTACCTAGAATCTCATAGTACAAGTACCTAACAGGTAATGAAAGACAGATAAGGTGTTAATAACTTTAATCTTTTGTTATCCATGTATCTGGGATGAAGACGGCCTGTTTCATGAACCTCCTCATTCTACTTTTCAAATCTGCTACTCCAGCAATGCCAGATTTTCTGCTAAGTTTCAAAATACTTAGTCTATTACAGGCCAGTGTAACAAAACCATGCCAATTATCAGATAGAAATATAGGGAAGAGGTATGTGGATATCAACTTTAGAAGTCTATGTTTATATCACAGAAAGATGGATATGTGTGCCCTAGTATAACACAAATACCATCTTGTTCTGTCCCTAAGCTCCCCAGTTACAAAGAAACCCATCTCTTATAACCAGTTTACATGAAAGACAGCAGTAGGCACAAGAAAACCAACCAGTTCTCTCTTGTAGGTATAATTCAAAAACAGAAATAAGGGACAACATGCAGATAAAAACAAGGGCTGAAAGATGGTAATAATCTCCCCTTCACTGTCCGTTATGGAGAGTTATAACAAAATATTTGCTCTGTAAATAAGAATATTAACCAGATAACCAGGTAAGCGTAGTAACAAATCACCAAAAATCATGAAGCTAGTGGATCTGGCCATCACAGTCCTGATCAATCATCAAGACAGACCTCCCTTCCTCAAGGTACAACAAACCTTCATCTGATTTTAAAAAGATTTGTGGCAACTGCTGATTTAGTACAGAAAATTACAAAAATTACCCCAAAGTATCTCTCACTGTTTTTTACGCAGACCTCTGTTCTAATCTCTGCACCTAACTTTCAGAATAAAAGGCAACAGTCTTTAGGTACCTCAGGGAAATCCAGCCTGTCAGTAATAATTCATGAACACTTTCTCATCAATAATACTTAATGCAAGAAGCACCATAACTCAACAGTTCATTTGGATTACTACTGTCTGAAGCACGGTTAGGAAAGTTTTAAAGAAAGCTCTGTGGAAAAGCATCAAACATTTTCTCTCAGAAAAATTACAGGTCCACTAGCACAAGTCAGTTACAAAAGTAACTGAATCCGAGTTTTGCCTGCTAACTGCAAACCCAAGACAGATTAAACATCTCGAGTACAGATCTACTGAGAGGAGAAGGGAAAGCGTGAGGGGATTGTACCCCACCTACTTGTATCACTTATTACTGTATACTTCCACCATGACTGCGGGGCTGTTCCCACGTGCCACATTCTTGTTCATGTTCAACCCCTAAACCATACTGAAAAAAATTCATTTGATCTTGCAAAATGCTGGCAAATGATCAAATGAAAAGATAAAATAAAAACAGAGAAAAGAACAGATACTGGAGAAGACTATGAATGGTCAGGATGACTCAAAACTACTTTTTCAACGTGATTTGCAAAGATTCGCTGATAATTCATTGGATCCTGAATTCTGAACACTCCCATCAGCATGGCAAAATACCAATCTGAAACTCAAAATCCCTTAATCAAACTCAGATTTAAAACGCTTAATATGATCACAATTTTCTGAACTTTTGAATGCAATCTTGCTTTTTTCCTGGTTTTGTTTTAAACAAATGTGCGCTCCTTTTCAAGTTACACATTGTCAATTTGGTAAAAACTTGTATATATCCCACTTCAAACCCACAACATCAGTATTTTCTTTGCTACAGTTGTACACTTCTGCCTTCCTTATATACATCAGACAACTTCGAATCATAGAATCATTTAGGTTGGAAAAGACCTGAAAGATCATCAAGTCCAACCGTTAACCTAGCACTGCCAAGTCCACCACTAAACCATGTCCCTAAGCACCACGTCTACCCGTCTTTTAAATACCTCCAGGGATGGTGACTCAACCACTTCTCTGGGCAGCCTGTTCCAATGCTTGGCAAACCTTTCTGTGAAGAAATTTTTCCTAATACCCAGTCTAGTAAACTGCAAATATCTAAAGGTTTGCAAGATTATGAACAATGCCAACAAAAAAAAGACCCACATGTCACATCTACAAAATCCTGCAACTGCGTTTGAGAAATGTTGGGGACAGTTATTCTTAAATAACACAGTTCAAAATTCAAGACTTTAAAACTGAGTGATCAACAGAATAATCCCAATTATAAATATGTTTTGCAACCATAACAGGCCTTTTTGTACTATAGCTACAGCTTTCAGTTCCAGCATCATTAAGAGATTCTTCAAATCACTTTTTAAATATCCTTTTCCCTCAGGATTTTCACTTATACCTAATTAGACTACTTACCCCATGCCATGTAATTCCCCATTGCCAAAACTGCTAAATGCTTCAATAAGAAGGAGGAGGGCATCAGTGGAGCAAGGCAGATGTAATGTCATTGGTTAACAATAGAGGTGTGAAGCAACTGCCGTAATTATAAAACTCATTAATGCACAGTGTTTACGGGGG
>VYXH01007250.1:859875-883700 GCA_013397275.1 Burhinus bistriatus | reverse complement strand
TAGTCTGTGGGTAGGAGGGTTGGTCGGGATATCCTTGGCAATATCTCTGTTGAAATGGCAATTCTTTTCAACACTACATCAGATTGAAAAAAACCTTTCAATTTACACCTTCAACAAGACAGAATAGTAATTTCATTAGTAATTGTGAAAACCAACATCTACATAAAAAGTAAGGAAAAATTGTCAGCTATAATGGCATCCAGCATTCATACAGCCCTTTCATCTTTCAAATTGACACATGGCACATTTTGATCCCTAACCAATTTTATTTTTAGTCTCATTCCTCCTATGACTGTAAATGCACAACTTCCAAGACTATATTTCCAGAAAAAAAAAAAAATTGCAAGAATTAAAGCAAGATTAATGATTTTTAAATTTTACAATCTCTGCTCAACAGCAGGGTCCTAGGTTTCATCTACAACAGAAATATTTACCTTTGTGCTTCATGGATGCAAGCTGTTTAAATAGATGAGGAGCCCTGATGTAAGATAGATAGCACTAGGTTCTGTGTCCATCTTTCATCTTCCATATGCTGCTCACTAGCTTAGGCAGTGTTATGAAATATCTCCCACTTCTGCTAATGCTATCCTCAAACTTTCCCTGTCCAAACTTGTCTAAAAAAAATTCTGATGTTTATAGGTGGAGAAAATTTTCTAGACAGAGAAGAGATTTTTAAGAGACAGCAGCTGGAGTAAAGCTCTCACCTTGAATACTCAACATTAAATTATTTAAATTCTGTTCACTAGTGGGTATTTTTTTTTTAAATTTCAGTTATTTTACATACAGCATATATAGGAATTGTGGTTGATTACCATTTTGAATTGAGCTGAATACGGTGAATTTCATTTCATATAATTTGCAATGTTTTCTGACAACAGAACAACAGATATTGCAGGGTCAGTGATAGCAATTCCCCTATTTAGGCTGTCTAACACTTTCCATTATAAAAGATTACTGTTGTCTTCATTTCTGAGCTGTAACACTCCGAATGTTTGCAGCAGGCAATTTAAATTTATCAGGAGGAAGGTCTCTGTACTAGAAAAGTGGCTTTCCTGGTGTCATAAAATGCCGATCAGTTTTTGTTGAGATGCAAACTGTTGAATAGCACTATTTTAACTTTTCTTCTTGTATTTCTCCTCAGAGAAATTTTGGCAGCATGTCAAAACAATAATGAAAATAAAAGTAACATACATAAATGCTATAAGATGGCACTTTAGATTTTGAAGTTAACACTTGGAAATCAAAATATTAAAGAATTTGGGCCACTTGTATAATATGTATATAATATAACAGAGACTATAATCGTAAGTAGGCGGAAATAAGTTTTTCTGGATAATATTCAGGCACTTCTTGTTTTCAAACGTGCCTACAAGTGGAATTATACCATTTTGAAAAAGAAGATTTTGTAGATATAACTACGTAAGTACTTAGAAAGGAAAATGGAGTAAAACCTGAGTCTTTTATGAGGAGAATGTAATACTATCAGGCTGCATTGCACGCTGTGTCTCCAGATTTGTGCCCTAAAATCTTTTGCCTTGGCTTGCACTGCTTTACTACACAGTCACTAGACTAACTGTATGAGCTGGCATTATTGCAGGTTATGACCTCAGGGATCGTGAGGTGGCTGGGAGAAGGAAAAGGCAGCATTTTAGGTAACAGGTCTTCCTCATATGTCTCACCCATTTAAAGCTGCTGTATCTTCCAGATTGTCCCAGTGCAAAGAGATGGCCCTGGTACAGATTTAGAATGTTGATATGTAGTTATTATTCTGGCATTCTAGTATTCTACCTAACTTAGAAAAAAACCAAATACCAGATTTGTATAGATCCTGAACATTATAAAGAGACATAAGACGAGAAACAGGTCTATACAGTAATTTTGATGTACTGATTAGATGAAACACTTGAAACATCAAAAATGATTCAGGTATATTACTCAAAGCAACAAAAATTGAAATTACAGATCAGGAAAGAAAGGCTTTTCTTAATATCGGTGAGTTTTTTCATACACTTGTAAGTGTCTTTAAGAGTCACGAGTCACATATGTTTAAGTTAAGAGAATATCAGCACTTACTGTCAGAATTAAGAGCAATTCTTCAATGTTGCTTTCAGGTTTCAATTGGTCTTTGAACATCCCAATAGTTGGATGCTTCAAATAGTAATAGGAAGCAATACGGCCGTATGTCAGAGGTTCAATGCTGCGATTATCCTGTTAGAAGAGGAATCAAATATACATGGTTCCTACATGGTTCAATATAAATGGCTCCTACAAAACTGTAAAATATTTTAAGACTACTTTATAAGAGAGAACAGAAAAAATGATTTAGCATCATAATTTAGCTGCAACCCTAATTAAGCCCAGTTTTCAACATAAGGCTTAGAAATAGCTCCATAGACAAACTTTAACATCTCAAATCAGGAGCATGTATCTTGCTGTTCCCAACTTCTAGGAGCATGTATCTTACTGAATCTTGTAACACACAGATTAGTCTTACCTCCCCAATTTCAATACAGTAGGAGCCTTCCAAATCAAAGAGGGATTTCTCAACAAGGCTTGAGAGGTACTTATTCATAGTGTCATGGCTCACATCATCCAAGTTATAGTAACTAGATAAATTGAAAACAGATGCATTACATGAATACTTTTGAAACTGAAGATTTTAAACAATAACTTCTTGTAGGAAAACTTACAAGGCTGCTATAATACACACACATACTTGGAAGAGCAATATCCACATTAAACAATTAAACAGAACTATTCTCTGATATCATCTAACAAGAAATTAATTATTTTTAAATGGTTCGTGGGAGTAACCAACATAATACAAGCAGGTACATATAGAAAGATGGTAATTTAGCTGTCTATTAAAAGGTTGACACAAACAGAACTGGACTGGCTATATTTTGTTAGTGGGAAAATTTTCCTGATTGCATAAGTATATTTTCCTGATTATATAAGTACGAAAGTGAACAAGCAATACTAACATACGTAACAGTATTTTAACTTAAAGAGAAAGGAAGAAAACCCACCAAGGATACCAGCTGTTCTTACATCCTGGAACGCTGAAAACAAAAAATGTTTATAAAGTGTGCCAAAACATATTGTTATGGCAGCATATAAAAAAGACCTGGTGACTGAAGTTTGCACTCCTTAACCATAGTACTTAAGCGGTATTATAAGATTCTTACCCACACAAACTAACATGATTTCAGGGAGAGCTTTTACCTAGAAAACTCCAGATAATAATGTAGTAAGAACTCGTGTCCTAGATTCAACAAAGGCACCAGTTCAGAAAGTAACAATTAAGTTCAATGAGCAGTAAAGAAAAACTGAGCATGCTCAGAAGGTTTAAAAATTCTGAATTTAAGCAGAGGAATCAAATAATGCAATTTCAAAGTGCAATTCAAACAACCAAAAAATATGATGATTTATTGAAATGTTAAAAAGCACAGTAAAAAAGGTTGTCCCTGCTCATTTAATTGTGTAAAATACTGTCGCACAAATAGACTACTGAGATTGCTGTGATGACGAAAGATGCTCCTTTGTTCATACTAGCTGCTTTACTAAAATTTCCTACTGTTACGATGTACTCAGCATCCCCATTGGAAACAATACCACATGCTGTAACGGAGATTAGGTTCTTTCGGTGTTATTTTGTGCAGGTGAACAACAGGCTGCAAAACAGTGTGCTGAGATTCACTTTAGCTGATTTTACATAGTTCCAGCTACACCTGAGTTAGTCTTTTTAACTCCCTTTACTGCCAATGGAGAGAAACGTGTGCTTGCAGAATGCTATTCATCTGAAGTATTTTATATATCTGCTTCAGAATGAGGTGAAATGTAATCATTGACTTAAAAAAAAAAAGAGAACTTTAGGCAGTCAGTTCAGTTGTTCATGCTATATTTGGGCAGATTTTCTGAATTAAGCTCTATTTTGTTTACTGTAATGCTGCTGTTAGCAAATTTCAAAAGATGGAATTGCATTTTTATATACTCCAAGCATCCTTCTATGACTGTTTTATTAACAGAATCTGATTTGCACTATTATTTTCTTAAACACAGTTTTTAACATCTGTCTTTTTGAATAGCAATAGCATAACTGAAAAAAAGCCTGCATGCTAAATAACAGTGCAGTCATTTCCATATTTTTTCCCTTGTTATTAATCCCAAATTATGGGGTTAATTCTCTGATGCTTTGAATGTTCACTTATAATTGGGTAAAGGTGGTGTAAAATGCTACTCCCACAAGAAAAAGATTTAAAGAATCTGTTCTGATAGCAGGAAACAGTCAGCTACGTTAGACAACAACAAAGTGTATATGTATGGCAGTGGCATATTCAACTCTGATATTTTATATGAGTTCATGCTGAGATCTCAAATATTTAAAATACAGCTATTGTCCAAACCAAACCAAATGAAATATTTATATTGACTAAAAAGTTTTATATGGTATAGAGCCACACATCATCAGCCTTATGCAAAGAAAACTTATTTGTAGCAAAAGTACTCTAAGATTGTTTTCAATGCAACTTAATTTTCATGAGTCCACTTTTAAATTTCCCGGAGTAATATAGTAATGATAAAAAATGGTCAATATTTCCATCTGCACCTTTTATCTGCCTGACATCTTATCACCAAACACATTTAGATTCTGTTTATTAGCAGACATTACTTTGTAACATTTTGTTTATCTTCTGAAAATAATCGATCAAATTAACTACAGAAGTTGTTTAAGGATGTGAAAAGATTTTCTATTCTATACATCTAAACCACTAATGATTCATTAGTATTTACTCTAAATTGAATATAACACTCTTGAAATCATTCTAATTGAGGCATTTTTTCATCACAGTATTCAGACTTTCACCGTATCACTGTAGCACTGTTATTTGCAGTACCGCAACACTGATGATGAATACTGATAAAACAAAGGAAGAGATATGGGCAATACACTGAAATTCTTTTTTGAAACTGAAATTTAAGACAGTGATTCAAACAAATTTTATCTTGTGCTCTGTTTTATTTGCAGTTTCACACTGAAGTTGGAATCATAAAGGGCATTATAATGCCTTTTAAAAACTATGAGAATTTTAAATTTGCTGATTTGGGGTAATTTTTTGTCAGAGGAGTAAATCTATAGCTGCCTAGTGAAAATAAAACAATGTAAAGAAAAACCTTAAATGGTTTGTAATCTTGAGTGAAGTGGAACCAGGGTGTTTTAACTACTATCTATAATGGGGTAAATATAATTTTGAGCACACCCACAGGAGCTTCTTGGTCACTCAGCACATTTTCCCCTAATAAAAAGCAAAGCCATTCATCTAGAAAGACTAGGTTAAAATCATTAGCAAAAACAGAGGTATCACGACATTAGACAGTATTTTGAATGCACAGGCATAGATGCAAGTTGAATTTTGCATGTTGGTATACTCCAAGTATAAAAACTGCATCGTATGTGAGTTCTTCTATGAAGCTATATTACCTAACTATTTAATTACAGATAAAGAATAAAAACAATGCAGTTTCATGCTCACTGCATTGAATCATCTAGTCATTATTTTCCCTTTGCTATAAACAGACAGCCTACCTTTTTATCAGCACACCATTTCATTTATTTCACAGTGAAGCCCAGTTTCACAATAATTGACTTGTCAGAAGCTCTAATTTATGAGGCTGGGCTCTGTAAGCCTTCTCCTATATTGGACTCAACCTGCACACAAGCAGGGTTGAATATTTACAATGCTGTTAACAGGTGCTGAGTTGTTTAATGATTCTAATAGCCAGAAGCGTACTGAGAAAGCCAGCGGGATCACAATTACAGGCTGTTTGAACACAACAATTACTCGTCCCCTGAGAGGTGTGAAAGTCAAAGGCAGTTTTATCCTAACAGCATCTAGCACATGGGCTAGACAGGCTAACTTCCATTAGTAGTCCATTGGGGAAAAGCAATAACAAACCCCTAGGTATCATAAAAATTTACAAAGTATGTAAAATTTAAACAATCAAAACCTGAAGGAACTATTTATTGTCTTTTAAATAATATATTTAAAATCCCAGACCTTGTAGAGCTTAGCAAGAACAACAAACCATGAAACATGAACTTATTTCTATAATCTAGGGAAGTGTGGAATTTCATCAGCTGAGAAAGACAGAGAGACGTGCAGGAACATAAAATGTAGATGAAGTTACACAAAACATTTAGGATTTAATGTGAATGTTGGCAATCATTTCCTGTTTAGCTTATGTAAACCTGACCTAAGATCTGTCTGGGATATTTTTCATCAGCCTTGAAATGGTCCTGCTATAACTGTCAATGCTGTGAAGTCATTTGTTACAGCACCATGTTTTTTATGTTCAGATTATACGGTAGTAATAGTGACACACATAATGAAAATTGGTGGCAGAGTCAGCCAAAAATATTAAAAGAAAAAACTTGCTAGCTGGAAGGCCTTTTGAAACAAATGCACAAAAAAGATGAATCTACAGCATTCACTCGATAGCAAGAAAGTGTGCTTTCTGTGATTTTACAGTCCTGAAAGCAGAATTGTGTTATGAACAAGTATGGGGGAAGCACAGATAGACATTTTTGTAAATCGCTTTACTGCAGTCATCAGTTGTGTTTACTTTCATCAGCTTTTGGCCTTCAGCAGCTGCCATCTTCAAATGGTACCATGGAAATGGTACTGAGTATATGGCACAATTGATGGACCTTCATAGCCAGAGAACTATGAACCAATGTACTAAGTCACTTCTGTTGTTAAGGCATCACTGACCGACTCTGGAGTCTGTAACCAGCTTGCTAAAATGCATTACAGCATGCACAAATGCTGCAGAGAGTAATCTCTATCTGTATTTCACTTGTATCTTATTTTCTTGCATTCATATATTCACTTATGCCAGGTATGAGAAATAGACACATTGCTACCTTTAAAAAGTTTTCAGTATATTGTATGTTGTTGTTATTCAAGAAGATCAAAAAAGAGTTCAGTTTCTCTGACATCAGCAAGGTATTTGCCTCCTCATCAATGCTTCTAATTAAAACACTTACAAGAAAGTTTACCTCCTAAGATGCGTTCATAAGATGAGAAATCAGAGGTAATAGGCACATGTAAATTTCCTTACATATTGATTGAGCATTTCTTTTTCCTATGATATATTCCAACAGATAATTTGTATGGGTAAATCATATCCAAGAGTAGGAAGACAATTATGTGAATTTGCTTTCTGAACAGGGAGACGCGGAGCCTTCAGCTTTGCATTCCCACCTAAGACTGCAGCAGACTGGGGAACAGGAGGCAGCTCACATACTCAGCAGCCTGGGGTTTCCCAGTCTGAGACAATCAGAAAAACTTTATTTATGTGAATACTTTGGTAAAAGCATACCATGAACTAAATTCCTGTACTTTTCACATCACTGTGATCCTAATAATTTAAAAGAATAAGCTCTTGTTATGAAATTCATAATAATGCCTATAGATGTTATTTATGAAGTATATATACATGCACATAGATCTAAATGTGACTGTAAAAGAAAGAATCCACTCTGAGAAATATGTGTTTAACAACTCAAAATATGGATATTGGTAATTACTGCAGTGTAACATACCTGCACCTTCTTAGCGGCTACTGTCAAACTTTTCCATTTTATCTCTTAATCTTAGTTAATTTGACTTTCTTCAGTAATCCCCCCTCCCTTCTGATATAATTCCAAACTAGCCCTAAAATTCTGAATAACTGTGATTTTGTCACTCAAATACATGTTATTCTATCCTGACTGGCTGATATTAGCTGTCATCTCAATACCAGAAGCTATATTGAACAGAATCATAGAATGGTTTAGGTTGGAAGGGACCTTAAAGATCATCTAGTTCCAACAACCCTGACATGGGCAAGGACACCTCCCACTAGACCAGGTTGCTCAAAGCCTCATCCAACCTGGCCTTGAACACTTCCAGGGATGGAGCCTCCACAGCTTCCCTGGGCAACCTGTTCCAGTGCCTCACCACCCTCATAGTGAAAAACTTCTTCCCGAGATCTAATCTAAATCTCCTCTCTTCCAGTTTGAAGCCATTACCCCTCATCCTATCACTACACGCCCTTGTAAAAAGTCCCTCTCCAGATTTCTTATAGGCCCTTTTCAGATACTGGAAGACTGCTATAAGGTCTCCCTGGAGCCTTCTCTTCTCCAGGCTGAACAACTCCAACTCCCTCATCCTGTCTTCATAGGAGACGTGTTTCAGCGCTCTGATCACCTTTGCAACTCTCCTCTGGACCCTCTCCAACAGGTCCATGTCCTTCTTATGTTGGAGGCTCCAGAGCTGGACACAGTATTCCAGGTGGGGTCTCACGAGAGTGGAGCAGAGGGGCAGAATCACCTCCCTCAACGTGCTGGCCACACTTTTGATGCAGCCCAGGATATGGTTGGCCTTCTGGGCTGCAAGCGTACATTGCCCGCTCATGTTGAGCTTCTCATCCACCAGCACCCCCAAGTCCCTCTCCTCAGGCCTGCTCTCAGTCCATTCTCCACCCAGCCTGTATTTGTGCGTGGGATTGCCCCGACCCACGTGCAGGACCTTGCACTTGGCCTTGTTGAATTTCATGAGGTTGGCACGGGTTCACCTCTCAAGGCTGTCCAAGTCCCTCTAGATGGCAGAGATGGCATTCTCTGGATGGCAGAATTTTTATTCAGATGTTTTATTCACATGTTATTAGACATGCTCAGCTAATCATACTGAGAAAAGGAAATTGAAAGTAAAATATAAGTGTATGATGATAAGAGCATCAGTCTGACACAATTTCATTATAATTTATGCTACATTGTTCTTTCACTCCAGAAAACTTTGTAAGACTGACATAAAGTGAAAAAAACCAACAACCCTTAATAATAATTCTTAGAATGAGTTAATAAAGCAATTTTTTCAGGTATCCACAAGGAATTTACACAGAAAACTGATTTTATAAGTGTGTACACATACACACACACTCTCATATATATTTATAAATACATAAAAAACACACACATTTTAACAGTGATGTGATGTGTGCTCTCAGAATATCTAAAAATTAACTTTCCAAATGAAAGCTGATTCTGCTTAACTTTACATATGTTGTAAATTTCTATTTCTCTTTTACTGCACATGTATCTGGAAAGTATCATAACCTGATTTACAGAAAATGTTTCCCATAGCCATTTCTCTTTTGTAGAAAGTTGCAGATTACAATCTTTTATAAGGGTGAAAGAATGAAATAGTCAAGGAGTTTCAGCCAAGGAAAGGAGATAGGCGAGCCTCTCAAAATAGCCCCTTTCAAAGAACAGGGCACTTCGCTGATCTGTCTTGTATGATTTTGACTAAGTAAAGAACTAAAATTGCATGTGGAAAGGAGAACATGTAGTACTTGACTAAAGTAGCACAGAAACTTTGTCTTAACGTGGAAATTCAAAAACCTCTACATTTAGGAATAATTGCTTTAGGGGAGGGAAAGAACAGGGAAGAAACTCTGGATGTTGAGACTGATACACTTTGATAAACAGTTTTTTATTTGTGCCACCCCTCTCATTTGCACATCACCTCTTGAACAACATGCACATGACTAGTCAGCATGCTTCTGAACAAAACTAGCACTCAGCTACGCCACTCCCCCAAATCAACAGCTCAATTACTCCTCTTAACTAGACAGTTAAAACCCATTTCAGAGATTTCAAGATACAAGGATTCATCAAACAGGAAAATTAAAATGGTTTGATGAAAAGAAGTATTGTAACATGCAAAGGTTTTCATCAACACCATTAAAAAGAGCCATTATTACAAGTCTAACAAATTATCTCAAGTGTGCCAGAAAAACTTCTATAATGACTGCATGTTTAGAAGAAACCTGAATACTTAGAGCAAAAGGATACTTTGATCTCTATCTCACAACAAAGGTAGATTAACATTACTTAAATAGTACATATTCAGTAAGGCATTTTATGATACTGGATTGGAATAGAATGATTCAAGATTTGTTTATGCAGCTTTAATATACAAGTAGCTAAAACTGGCAATAAATGAGAATATAAATCTTCTGCATATTATCTAAGCCCATTATTTTGGGGATTTACAGCATCACATGCAATGACTTTTATGCCAATGAATCCCAAGGCAATTTACCAATCATGCATATGGGAATTACTCATTCACCACTAAGGTACAATCACCTGTTGGCTGGGAAACAGTTCTTGTTTCACAGTGGAGAGAAAGTCAACAAAATTCTTCGAGGCAGAACATGATAACCAAGTGACATTGAGTGGGTATTTTGTAACTACCCAAACCAAAATTCAGTCATTGTGCTCCTACTCTTGTGAAAAAATAAATCCTAAAGCCTTTGGATTATTAAAGGCAACAAATAGTTCTTGTTTGGTAATATCAATCATTTCATATGCTCATCTATGGCACAGTAAAGTCCATTACTATACTGCCAATTTATTCAAAGTTATCTCA
This sequence comes from Burhinus bistriatus, assembly GCA_013397275.1. Classification (NCBI taxonomy): domain Eukaryota; kingdom Metazoa; phylum Chordata; class Aves; order Charadriiformes; family Burhinidae; genus Burhinus; species Burhinus bistriatus. The sequence goes on along the minus strand of VYXH01007250.1, from coordinate 873,222 downwards.
ACTGTCACTAACTTCTCTCATAAAACTCTTCAGTTTTCCTTTGATGTATCTCATTCAAACATTCACCATGCTGGAACTGCTTGGCTTGTAGGAGGTCTGAAAATAACACAGATAGTAGGTCCAGGAACTCTACTAATTGGCTAGGTTTATTAACTTTGGATGAAACTTAATAGAATTTATTATCATGTTAAAGACTGGAAAGTGTGCATATCCATTGTATTTGCACTTGGTATCTAGAAGTGGCCTCTTTGACACAGTCAGTGACACAGTCCTTCATTTTTCTCCCTGCATGACAGAGTGCAGAAGGAATGCTGAGTACCTCTGTGTGGATCAGACAGCAGGTGAAGCAACACAACTATGAACTGTTCCAACCTGCATGTGTGGCGTTCCAATGAAAGACTCCAATTTCATTAGAAACTTCAATATGTATTCCTATCCTGCCATTATAGACATGACCAGTCAAGATCTGTTCATCTTGTTTCTTACTACAAAGGCTCTGCATCTCACTTTTTTCTCCCCCCATTCCCCCCCCCACCTTTGTTCCCACAATGCTCTCAGAATAGCAGACCTTTTGCTTAAAAGTTGATATAGTGATAACTTCAGATTTAGCTTTCCACGACAGTGCACATTAAAGAAACTGCTAAGAAAAAAGGACTGTCAGTAAACACGCCAGCCTCGTACTCCAGTGGGAACCTTCTTTTGTATTGGGAAGAGCTTGCCTATTAAATCAAAAACTACATTTCTATATTGTACACTTACCTTTGGGCTACGTTTTCTGTCTTAAAAATCTACCTACCACAGATACCACATGATCAAAGCTTACCAAAGACAAATCAACAAAATCACTTTAACATAGCAATTCAAGAGCAAGACATTTTAAAATAACATTACTTATTCTTTATACTAAAAAGGGAATAGAGTCTGCAGTGGCATAGTTTTTAACATTAGTTGTAGTATGGATCATGCGTAAATTCCAAAGTCATACAAATAAACATGGCTTTACCCACATCTAACCTAGCCAAAACCAGTATTTAGCCGATTGTGTCTCAGGGGAGAAATACTTTCCACATAAATGTATTCATTTTGTTAGTTATGAAGTGAGAGAATTGAATGGTTTCTTTAGTTTACAGTTCTAACATTCTGCATTTTTAATTTCCCAAGATTAGATAGAAATTCTGTTTTGTGGGAGATTCCTAGCATAGGAGTAGACACAGAAGTCAAAACTAATGATGACTAAAAAAGAATTAAAGGAAATTATTTTATCACCTGCAGGCTCCCACCAGCAGTTGCCCATAAAGAACCCAGCTGAAAATTCAGCCAAATGTTATGGACAATAACCTGATTTCAGAAATACAACACTCTGGAACACATCAAGAAATATTTAGTGCTATAAATGCCTAATTCTTTATTTGCCACATTATCTTGGCGGGTGAATGATCACATGATAGGTAACATACCATTTACCCAAAACAATGTCACGGCAAAGGCAGGCTACATTGCTGGAACAGCTCAAAATGATCTGCATGCCAGCTGGAGCTAGGCAGTATGATAACAATCATTGAAAATATTGCACACATGGTTTCACCAGGATATCCTAATGAAAGTAAACTTTATCACAGAGAAACAGCTGATAGCTATTCTCTCATTTATCAGGAAAATCCAGGTCTTAATAGATTTTCTAGAGAAAACTGGGCAGAACATATCAATGTGGTAGCTAAAAAAAAAGTGACACATTATAAAAACAATACCTAAAGAAGTGTGATAATCTGGAGTTTTATTTTAGGGATGCTGATGTAGCCCTCTCAATAAGGCTATTTTATAGTTGTCACTAAATTGTAAAGTTATCTGCCAAGAAATGCATTTATATTTAGAGAAAAAATATTAAAGAAATGTGCACACAAGTTTTATTCCATGTGTGGGCCAGTAATGCTCCTAACATTGGAGACTGCTAAGTATTCTAGGCTCCAACAGCAGCAGGATCACCTTTGGATCAACTCTACCCACAAGTTACCTTTAGATTAAATTGCATTTGTATTTTATACTTACGTTGGGTTCATTATAAGTCGACGGAAGAAATAAGTCCAGGTGATATAATCCATTGCATCCTGCTTAGAAGTAATAGTTCCAGCAGCAATTTCAGCATTCAAGTGGTCAGCCAGCACTTCTAACAAGCTGAAGAACAGGAAACAAGAGGATTTAGCTGACTTTACAATCACAAAGACAGGTAATATATTTTGTAGAGTTGTGCATTAAAAGGTTTATTACTTTTAATCTGAAAATATGTATTTATCTTCCGGTAAAAGAGAACAGGGGAAGAAGGGGGAATGTGATTGCAAGGTTGCAAGGTCAGTCATCTTCTTTACATGATAGTGGAATGAAGCTCAAATTATTTTTTGATTGGACGAAGAACGCAAAAGTTTAAGTCATTCATGGAATGTATTCAGATGGAGCTACTTGGTGGTAACTTCTGAATACTGTATGTTGACCATATGATCATGCTGGTTTAATCCAATAGAGAATCATACGGAAAGACAAACAGGAAATGAAACAGTGGCAATAGCTTAGCTAATACTTGACAAATACTGAGGGCTATTAAAATTACATCAAAACTGCTTCCCCCAGATTTTGCCTCATCTTCATCCAATGGGAAAAAAAAAAAAAGCGCACAGCTACTTTTACCCAGAAAAGATCTAAACTCAGAAACGCAGAAGAACAAAAGCAGTTTAAAATTATTCTTACAAAGTAAAATACTGTTTAGTGTCATTAAATGGAACAAAGACCTCCATTAGGGTATCTAATGAGATCATGCTTGGCTAGAGTTCAATCAGGGAATGGCAAATATCCTTAAGGATCAACCTAATTTTTCTTGTATTATAATCCTTTTTCTTTTCCTACTGCTCTTTGCCTATTGCTAAAAGTAAAAAATAATTTGGTATGAGTAGCTGTTTTACTGCTCTATACCACTGATCGCACACTTCTGAAGGTAAGAACCTGTTCTACCCAGACTGTCTAACAGAAACTAGACAGATGATTCGATAGCTATTTCAGAATAAAGCGTGCTTTCTCCTTTGCGTCTAATGTGCTATATTTCAGACCCATGATCAGTGAAAGCCCAAGGCCCGTCACACGAGTTGTGTACTCAAGTCTAACTAAAACACAGATAATGGCTTTTAGAAAAACCCTTAATTAAAAAAATATGAAGTTTAATTTTACTAATTGGAAATACTACAAAAAGCTGATAAATCAGCTCTTTGGTAGAACAGATGGGAAAGCATTCTAAAACTAAAAACCCTCCAAAAACCCGCAAACAGTTTCTCTTTGAAGTTATGAAGCCTCTTACTTCAAATACTTGATCATAAGAGACCAAGACAACTCTAAGTTAATTGGATCACAACCAACATAGGACTTAATGAGATTGCTATTAATATGTGAATATTCATCTGAAAATTTATCAAATAGTCTTTGTTTATACTAAAAGATGGAATATATCAAACTACAATGTAAATATATACACACAAAATGAGCTACTAGAAATACAGAGTATTTATAGTATTCCAAACAGGAACAAGGTATGATCAGTACTGTTATACTGAAGATACAATTTCTTTATTTACCAATGAATTGAGAGATTTCCTACTTCACGCTAGTACCATACAGTCTGGATATATCATCAGCATTTTAATCACACTGCTCTTTTGACTTATTAGCTATCATTTTGAGGAAGATCAATTCCCAGCCTTTTGTGCTAAGTGCAATTTATATGTTAAAAAAAGTGTGGTTTCCTAAGGAAATGAAGCGCATGTCTCCACATTCTTTGTTTGCAAAAATTCTATGTCTGTCTGTGCACCACAGAAATTAACCTTCAAATACACCAGCCCATTTCAACTACATTTCACAGGTGGATAGCACTCTCAAGCTCCTACAAATTTCCTGACCAGATAGAGGTCCCATTATCGCTTATGTTGAGGGCTGAAGTTTTCTTAGGAGAACAATACTGTGAATTCTTCATCACTGAGAAAAGCTTTCAGTAATGCTCATGCTTTATCAGATGTCGGAGAATTCCTCCATGAAACATGCATCTATACGAGACCAATGTAACTACTTCTGATTCTTGCTGAACAACTAAATATATTATAAATATCAAAACCAAGGCATGAGTTACATTATGCTGTACAGCAAACTTTGTATCAACTAAGTTCAGAGAGGCTGCAAAAACGTGGTGTTTCTACATTTCTGACAAAAGTATTGCAATTTTGAAGTGAAAGATGTGTTGAAAGTGTATTAGTAATAGTTCATACCATGCAGATTTCTTTTTGAACCTGTGAGATTTTGAAGAATGAGATATCTATAATGGTACAAGTATTCTAGGTAAAAAGCGCTAGAAACTCACCTATTTTTTTCCTATTAAGAATTTGTCACATAATTTCAGAAAGGGTTCTGAGATCATGTATAGCTGTCCTGCACACTGGCCTTGAAGAACAGTTTGTGCTCTCATTCAAATGTCTGAGACAACACTCAGAAGCAGAGAAGTATTTGTAGTATTATCTGGGAATGGACTAAAGAGCTCAACAGTGCTTCAAAACATGGAGGAAAGCATTTTTCTGCATAAAGATGGATAATATTTTTTGGAAAATGATTTTCCTCTAGGATCCTGATATTTATGAGATACTTGGCACAGGAATTTTGTTTCACTTTTCTCTATCCCTCACTTGTAGTATTGTTAATAGTTTGATCAGCTTTTCTGATTGCTTTATCTTTACCTCGATTCCACTGGGAAAGGTTCATAAAGGAATTTTTTGTAGAAGTCTTTCTTAATATCATGAACTAGAATTACAGCTTTTCCTTGGTCATCAAATTGTGGTCTGCCAGCACGTCCCATCATCTGAAGTACATCTGCCAAAGAGACAATAATGTATAAAACAAATGTATTTGAACATATAAATAAATGTATTTATGTCTGTATAATATGCAATACGGGATTTTTGGATTTCTTTGGCCTCGTATGCCCTATTGGTTTTCACACATCTAATTTTTTTTTCCATCTCAGATAAATTTATGATGAACTTCTTTCTGGCAGAGACTTATCTTCCTGCATATTTGAAGACCACCCACTGCAATAGAATCCAAGCCTACATCTAATATAAATTTCCTCTACTCTCCTTCCATTCCACATCCATCCCTTGTTTGATCGTATGCAATTAAAGATGATAAGTAAGAGAACTCATGAAGCTTATAATGGCAACTGTCTATTATTTCCTAATTTTCAAGTATTTGACTTCACAATAATAAAAGTTCCTTGTATAAGCTTTTCTGTTATATATGATTTCCTAGGTTTTGAATATTTTAGAGGAGAAAGGTAAAGACAAATTCTAATTACTGAAAGCTATAATCTTTACCACTCAAACTTCAGGACAAGTTATATTAGTTATTAGTGCTTGAGTAGGGATGGTTTCATATCATGTGTTGTCCCTATATCAGATCACAATATACAAATTTAAAAGCAGGTACAGTTAAAGCTTACCTCTACTACTCTGCCTACACATCATTACTTGGAAATACTAGTTAATGTTTTCTACAAACACTGAAAATCCTTGTTTATACACAACACACTTAACTTGCTACCTGACCATCTATTTGTTTGTGTCTTCTCATAATTGCAGTGCCTCTGCATAGGTTGTTTTGTGTCTCACTCAGCAGAGCTCTGATTCCTTTTTGGTGCCTCCAACTGCTATTTAACTTTGAAGAAACAATGGAAAGCAATTCATAAGTAAGTTTTACATCTTTATTTTAAAACTTTTTATATTTTGTGTATTCTCTATGAGCTCTATCATACGTGCACAACATGTGGCTTGCAGTACCTGGCATTTTGAAAAGCAATTTATTTGGCTTCAGAATTAATAAACTTTTGGCCCAATGGGTCAGGTGGGGAAGGAAAAGCTAGAGGGTGTAGAATGGCATACAGCAATGGACAATGATACGAGAAACAGCCTGATGACAATAAACAATTTTTAGTAACACATTTTCACTTGCATACCCATGAGCTACATAGACAGCAATGTTTTTTATCAGTTTATTCCTTTTGTTAATTTAGGGGTGACATGAAAATATAAAATGAAACTAGTCTGAAAATGATGTTTCTGAATAGGTATGTGCATGTGAGGGTGATGAAACAACTTCCTGCTATTCTAATGTGGTGAATTAAATTGTGCATAATACCATATAGGAAATGGACTTACCAAAAAGCATCAGGAAATGATTTTTGCCAATATCCACTACATAATTATCCAAAACCAATATTTTCTTTAGTGACTATATGTTGCTTGGCTACTTTTAATCACTGGACTAAACTCCTGAAATGTTAAATACGATCCAACTGGCTGACTAAATGTTTGGTAACTGAGAAAAGGCCCTCCCCAAAACCTCTGACTTCACTCAAAGGAGTGAAATTTTGAAATTACTGAACACTCTAGAATGATTCATTCTGCCTCAGCTGCTTCCTTGGAGCCAAATGCATCCCTCATACAGAAAGGTAACTTCAGCAGGAAGAAACAGAAACCAAATTATACCAAGACAGAACAGTGAAGGCATAGTTTGAGGGCAGCATTAAAGACAGTATTGTGAAATTTTGAAAGTATTTCAGAAAGAAACTCATTACATTTTTATTTTATTGCTGCTGCAAAACTGTACTACCTATCCACAGAACTTCCAGATGCATAAATATTCTCTAGAAAGTTAAAAATAAAAATGCTGTAAGCAAACCACACCACATGTTTCTTCATATAGTAAGGAATCTGTATTTTCTGTTGCAATGCAGACAACAAAATCTAAATGCATCCATCACAGATGGTGGTATTCCATCCACCTCCTTTCCCTCCCCCCCCAAGTCTTATTGAAAATTCAAGAACTGAACAATCCCCAGTGTCCAAGTCACCTGAATTCAAAAAGGCAATAACGAGTGAAAGTGTAAGCATTCCCTAAACTTGTACAACAGATTTCTAAAACAGCATAGTAAGTCTTCAGTGCTTATTGAGTTTCTGATTTCTTTTGAATATATTATTTTCTCTATTACTTTTCTCTGACAGTCCCACAGATTCAACATAAAATTTAACACTTCAGTTGATTTCTGTCCTCATCACTGTTTCCCATTCAGTAATTAAGTCAGTTGTTACTATTCTTCCAGTTGGGACGAGCGAGATACTACTTCTCTGCAAAGACTGTTTGTACTAAGTTTACCTCAGCCTAAGCCTATCACAAAATGCAAATGTGCACGGCTAAGCTCCCAGGTCATACCAGAATCTTTGAACAAGACAGTTGGTCTGGAAATTGATCCCAAGTTTCCTGCAGCGCACTAACCACTAAATTAAGCTCTGTGATGGGTTACTTGGAGAAGTAACCCCTGTAATATTTTCAGTTTGAGCTTTTTTTCATTAGTAAGCTTCTCTTGCTGAAAAGACAGTGCGTGGTTAGAAAGATGCAAGCTCTCTATTTACATTACAAATAACATTTAGGTTATCCTTTGGCGTACACATCTCTGGCGTAGTATAGGATTATTTAATAATAAACTTTCTCCTGTGAAAAGAGAAAGGGAAAATAGAACAGGAAACCTGGAATAAATTTAGCTTGTCCTCATTCTTCAAGCTTAGTACCATCCAGACAAATATTCTCCCTGTCTGAACTCCGAAAGAAGTTCTTCCATGGTTCACTTTCTTAAGCTTGTTGAAAACACTGCAGAACAGTTTATGAAATGTGGAGTTTACTGGAGCCAGAAAGCAATAAAAGTCTATATCAAACCAGAATTTCAAATATTTAATTTAGCGGCTTATTTTTGAAGTATCACTTACATCACTGAAGATACTAGAATAGTTAAGGTTTTTCGTTTACTGTCCAGTGACTATGTATAAATTTTATGTTCTCATACATGTGTGATTCTACTGTTTTGTTTCAAACCATGGCTAAGTTTATTGTTAAAAATCTGTTTCTATTTAAAAAAGGTTTCAAAAATGAAAAAAATTATGTGCAGGCATAAAAGCTTCTTTTTATACAATTAACTAGGTAGCTAAATATGACTTTATATTGTTGCTTTAATTATTTAATGTCTATTTTGGATGATAGACATTAAAGGAATTTAGCATGAAAAAAAGATTTGCAAAACAGAAACATTTTCATTACTACATAAAATCTTAAGAGTTCTTTTACAACTTGCATTACATAAAGAAACCCTTTTCTCAGCACTTCTAGCCTCTACCCAAATCAGGTATTTTCAGCGATCTGCTACCAAATAATTCAGATCATTTGCATATGCTTGAAATACGTTTCAGCATATGAACATCTCCATAATTTATGTGAGTACCTGTAATGGGATAATCCACGTAACGCCTTGTTTTTCCATCATAGTATTCTGTTCCTTTAACAATTACTAAATGAGCTGGAAAATTTACACCCCAAGCTAATGTGCTTGTAGCAATAAGAACCTAAAATAGAAAGAAAGATTAATGAGATATATGTAACAAAAAGCCAACTTTCAAAATTCCATGTAAAACTCATTACGGCAGGATTCAAAGAACAAATATACCTGGATTTTGCAGTTCACAAACAATTCTTCCACAGTTTTCCTGTCTCTTTCATGTAGACCCGCATGGTGCATGCCTATTCCAAAAGCGAGTGTCAGCTTCAGATTTGAATCTCTAACCGTCACTATAATGTCATTCATCTGTAACAGAAAGAATAGTTGCATGTTTTAAGCCAGATTACTCAGAGATGTTGAACTTTTAGGGTGGTTGTTATCTTTTTTTTCACAGCAAGAATAATTTGCTCAATGCTGTTTATACAAACAGGAAAACAGTCTTCAGTTTCTGAATAGTCTGGTTTCAGCCAAAAAAAAAACCCCAAACCTATATTAATGATGGGGGGGAAATAAAAAATGCACACGACTTTATTGACACACTAAATAGCACAGATAAGGAAACGAAAATGCTGAAAATATCTTGGCAGGTCTGGCAAATGCTGTGCATTCTGCTCTGTGTTTGTTTAATGCAATCCCTAGTATCAAAGGGGTTAGAACTGGTATAAAAACATAGCAAATCCCTGCAACTGGTAACATAATAGCAGTCATGAAAAATAAATTTGGTGCTCTCTAATGCTTATGAAAACACAGACACAGTTCTTCAGTTTGATAATTCTGCAATTATTATTCATCAAAAAAGTTTTCTATTCACATGCTGAATTGCAAATTAATTTGAAAAATTTTTTTTGAGAGTGAGTTTGTAATTTATAGACTTAAACCCTGTAGTGAAACCCAACCTACAATAAGTGTCTTCATTTAAAACTTTCAGAAGTCCAGACAAAAGCTATTTTTTTCACTATTACTATTTTTTTCATATCTCATGTCAATGACTACTTGGAATAATTTTAATGACTCTCATTTTAACTATATTTCTTGGCAATGTTTTCAAGTAGTAAATTCCATAATAACCTTATTTATTTCTGTAGACGACCTCTGTGAAAAGCCCCTCACTAATAACGAACAAGAGCTTTATAACTTATGTCTTGTTAAGTGATTTTACCCTTCAGTATTCCTTCTGTTGATTTATTTCTAAGGCCGTTTATTATTTTATGTGATTTTAATATAATTATAGCCAGGAACTTTCAAACCTCAACTCTTATTAGTGGTTTCCTGGTGCCACCAGCAGTGGCATGATGATACTGCATACTTCTGGGCAGCATCATTCACGGTTAACCTATGAGGTATAGCCAGGGTTAGAGAAAAAGTACTAGTGCAGAACAAATTATGCAGGGTAACTGAAGAATTTGAACTGAGTATTTAGTCTCACCTCGGACTGAGTATCTTGAAGTACTAAGATATGATACATGCATGACTGCAGTGATATCTTCATTTCCACTTAGGACTCTCAGGTGTTGCACTTCCAATGTTCAGAATTGTAACCTTCTCTAAATGTTTCCTGGATTTTATAATTCTCAGACCTTAATGCTAGTAGAATTATTCACATATCTAAACCCAAGTAACATACGTCACTAGTATTATAAAAAAAAAAAATCCTTAAAAGGTACAAAAAGGCCAGAGAATATAATAGTCCATATTCAGGATTTTAAAAAAATAACAAAACAACATAGACTTTGTAAATCAATAAATTTTGTCAGGAAGGGCAAATTACAATGCATTTTAAAAAGTCTATTTGTTGAAGTAGTATTAACTAACAGAACCAGAATGTACGGAAGTAACAGAGAACCTAATTTAAAAAAATATTGTTCAAGTTTTGGCTTCGTTCAATCAATTTGATCTGTCAATGGAAGCTCCTAAACTTTATTTTCCCTCACATCGCAGTTGCCTGGACGTTCCTGAGAGTTTCCTATGTTATATGAAATGGAAGGTTTGTTGTATAAACTGAGCTGGCATGTAGAAAAGAAAAGAATGCTTAGAGAAGAAAAGAGTGAAAGGGACTATAAAACACCGAAAGGACTGGAAAGGAAGAAGAAAGAGAAAAACTGAATTGAGAAGTGAAGATTGGATAAGTCTATTTAGGAAAGGGAAACAAGAAGAGGGGTAGACAAGCAGAAGAGAGTAAAGAACTGAATGAAAGGAGGATATGTTAAAGGATAAAGTTTATCTATCTAGATACAATCAGCAAACCTTTGATTTCTCTAGTCAACATGTAGACATGTGACTGCAGTGCAGACAACATAAATTATGACCCATCTTAAAGATTTTTTCCTTCTAAAACAAAAAAATAGCTCGATAAAATGGGAACCTGTACACCATTTTCTCTGCAATTATGACCATCAATGTATATTACTAAATATATTTTTGAACCTATTAATGCTTTTTGTGCTATGGATTTATGAAGCGGTACCAGCACTGCACAGTCTCCTTATGCTTAGATAGACACTTTGTGAAATAATAGTTATATGTATACATTTGTCAGGGAATTAAGATGAAAAGTAGAAAATGGCACTGGTAAATATCAGAAAAATAAATGAAAAAATTAATGTATTTACATTTTACTCAATTTCTGCATTCAAAAACTGACAAATGATATTGTATTGCTGAATTAATTTTTCTCCTCCCCATCAAGAGTCATCACCTTATGATAGTTATGTCTTTAATGTAAGGGAACAAACCAGTGCCAATGACATTTATTTCATTATTCACATGAGCAGAATTTGGTATTGGGAAAATAATGAATCTAAACTCCCTTTTCCTCTAGAAGAGTACAGGGGTCAAATTAGCTGATTTGGATTAGTCTGTAGCGACTAGACTGCTCCTTCAGCACACACAGTTTTACAGTGTTAGTTATTTTCAGTACAAAACCTGAGCTAAACCTTTTTGCCATATAGTTACCAGCATAAAACATCCTAAATTCACACTGCTGGGGATTTATTCAAAGATGTTCTTCTTGCTTTTACAGTCAGTGGTGGTTATTTTTTTTCCCCTCTGACTTGTATTACAGTGGTGGCCTGTGGTGCTGTTAGTCATACCTGCAAAGCAGTGTAATTTACCACAGGAAAACTAAAGAACCCTTAGCAGGAGAGCTGGCGCATGTACTACTATCCTGTCATTTTAGCAGCAGGGAATCCTAGTCATTTTTAGCTGACCCCTTACTTTCACATAAATCAACGTAATAAACACAACTATTTTACCCATAGGCACAATCCAAGGCTTAAAATTCTCATGACAATTTATTTAAAAATATAACTCTCTTATGTCAGTGTAGTGTAAGAATATTATCACTTTCTATTAAGAAATAATGGCACAATTAATAGGTTCATTAACCAGAAACAGACACAGCATCGTGACTATAAAACAAATTTAACATTTCTGCATTGTTATAACTTCATTACTATTTATCTTTCTGAAAAGAACTGTAATGTTAACTCACAAAAGGGTAAAGAAAATATATTTTATTTTAACAACAGAAGAAGTGTATTAATATAAGAAAATATACATGGTATTGACATAAAAAAACCCTGTACACCACTGACGCAGGGAACTTAACGCAAGGAGGGATTTTTCCCTGGACTCCAAGATAGGCAGGATTGGGCCCACAAGGAAAAGGTTTTGCTATCCTTCACACATTTTTTGATGAACACACAGAAATACCTCCTGTGCTTTCCTAACATTAGGTTGATTAGGAATCCACCTTTTAATAAAAAAACCTTTGAAACCCAACTTGGGAGTCCAGTAGTATTGCAAAATATTTATTATAAAAAATAAAGCTTATTTCTACCTTTTACATTCTAATGTCTGAACAAGCTAGATTTTTCTCAAACTAGTAAGTAATCATTTTCTTTGTTCCTGCACATATGTAAACTGTTGAACCATTTACTTTAAGCTAATAGAACTTTTTTATATTTTAAATTTATTATACTTAAAAAGCTTTTGTAGAAAGATAGGATTCCATTTAAGTAGATACATTACCCTGTGCCTGAAATACATTCCAGTCAGAGTATAATTCAGCAAGTTGATGACAATGCTGGCTCCAAAAGAAAGGAGGAGACCAGATTGGACAAGAATGAGCTAACAGATTGTGCAGCCCAATTCTGTCCCTTTGAGTGTGATATATTGTTTCAAGATGCTAAAAACCCATACTTTCTCAAAGCATATCTGTTGTGCTGGTTTTCCCATTTTCACAGAATCCTCATTATTAGTACTCTGTACTCTTTTCAAAGCACGTCAGACTCAGACCATATGCCACTGAATAATGCTTATCAATTGTCTAAAATGCCCAATAGAAGAAAGATGTGCCAAACAAAAGAATCGTGAAAGTTATGAAGTCTTTTACAAAAATAATTACATATTTCACATCTGCTACAGATGTTAAGTGAAATAAAAACATCTCCTTGTTATAACTAAATGTTAATTTTTTATGACACACTTTTGTGTCATAAAAACAACATCTTGTAGAAGGAAGTTGAACTTCTATAGTGAGTGAAACACTTAGAAATCATACTTGGGTACCCTCCTGATCTTTAATGGCAGAAAAAAAGTAATCTTATAAAATTATATTTGATGAAGTCTTGGCTTATACTCCAGAACTCTCCCACACAAAACAAGATGACTAAAATATCTCAAATAAGATTATTCAAGAAACATTTAAAAATATGGTTTAAACAGTTGAGATATATTATTAAAACATACACATTTAACACTAAAAATCTCATTTAAAAGACAGCAATATACCTATTCATGACACAGACCAGATTCTTCTATTCCTGTTTTATAGCACAGCATTACCTCAGAACAATAACATGGAGATAATAGGTTATTTGATTTAAAAGTTAGAGGAGGAAAAGTCATCTTTCCTTTTTCCAACAATTCTTGGGATGCTTTTT
>VYXH01007250.1:686768-859863 GCA_013397275.1 Burhinus bistriatus | reverse complement strand
TTTTTTTTTTTTAGCAATGCAAACCAGAACTATATGCTAAAATTTAATTCATTTTCATACATATGTCTATGCATATTTCCACATAGTGTACGAACACATATACAAATCCATAATTAGCGCATGCATGTTTATACACTCAAATCTTTAAAACTGCAAAATCAGTATGGGCCTGATTCATTCCTTTGGAGTCAATGAATGCCCTTCATTGAAGTGCCCTTGAATTCAGTGGAAGCTGGCTATTGCCTGGTATGGATACTACTAAATGTTACAGTAGGTATGTTTGTGCTAAAGGATTTTAGTTATTTCTAGAGGTTTCATAAAGAACAGTCTTAACAAGATGCAGATGGTAAAATGATGCACAAAGCAGAATGCAAAAATCATTGTGGTTAAAGTTAAAACTGTGTACATGGGTACGTTTCTTCTAAGTCCTTGCACTGTAGATATAAAAAAAAATAATAAAAAATATCCAAGTATCTGGCCAGGGAATAAATTTCTTAAACAAGAAAAAAAGCCAAATAAGAAAACACTCTGCTTGTTTGCTAGCGAGGACTGCATTCTAACTTCAAACAATAAACAATAAGTACTACTTTGTACTTTTGTTTTAGGTTAAAAACAAAAAGCAGTAAAATCATTAGAGAAAAATAAATAAACTGAAAACTTGATTCTAATAAATTATGTTGTAAAATGACTGCAACATCTGCCGCCACCACAGATGTAGATGCAATTTCTGAAAGAAGGACTTGTTCCTCTTTAGTCAGCTCCTAATGTAGAACAGTATAACTGATGTTACCCAAGCTTACCACCACAAACTGGTGGCACTGTCTGTTTCCAAAAGGATAATCTGTGCTGTTGTCCTTTTTAATGAGATAAGTAATGGGTCACAAACTTCAACATGACAGTCCTGGCTGACAGCTCCAAATTAGAATTTTAGCTAGAAAGTATATATTTAAAAATCATCTCATGATTATATAAAAAAGCAGGGTAAACATAAGGTTTTCTTTTTTCATTGGCACATTGGCATCAACGAACAATAAAAAGAAATGAAGAATTATTGAATTTACAGGGGCAGTCTTTTCTTTGAGATGCACTGCCTATTCACATTTCTGTCACAATGCATCGGTGCCTCATAAGTATAACTAGGACGATCTTTACAGAGTGATGTCTACTGAAGAGTCCTTGCAACTACTGCAAATGGCAAGGAAGACAGCTTCAGCTGCTTCTTCACTCTGGCAAAAAATAAACTGTGTCAGGACTGCAAATCGTACGAGGGATAGAGAGCTCATTTTGGAATGTGTATGGACAATGCACCTTACAGAACAAGAAAAAACCTCACCTCTGAGGGTCTAATATAGGTAATTATTCTTTCTTCTTCAAGAGACTTACCACTCATATTCTGGGTAAACTGTAGCAGTCCTGCTTAAATCCTGAAGAACTTCTGCATGTGCTATACATAGCAATTGGCAAATGTAGGGATAAGCTTTGAAGTACTGGCTACAAATCTCAGTAATCAGGGTATTTCAACATCACTGGGGGCTTCCTTGCTCAGACTAAACTAGACATTAGGTATTTGAGTGGACATTTCTTCATAAAAAGCATGCACATAGCCTGAAACTTAAGCTGAACAGAATCTATTAAACAGATCTATTGTTGTGCAACAACAGGTCCAATAGAACTGGAAAACTTATCAGTATTAGAGACAACGATTTTCATCAAGTACTCGTCAGTCTTATCAAGACTGGCTGCTGTCTCAACTTTCTAAATACCTTTCAACTTTCTGAATAGTATAGGAACATCGGTATGAGCAGGAAACTATACATCAGACATGAAATTCAAGGAAAGCATCCAGGAAGAACCAACTCCAAAACCAAATGGAGCTGCCTGTAATATATGATGGATGTAAAACAAAATTCCTTCTCGACTATAATTCAGTTGCACCTGTTAAGACTACTGACTCCTTTGAGGGAAAGAACATCTTGTATGATTCCTCCATGATCCAGGTATGCTGTTGTCTAATTTGGTGGCAAGAGCTGAAGGGTTGTTTCTGTATGTCATTTATACATACAAATACGTATTCCAGAAGCTTCATATAAGTTCATGTCCTTTGAAACGTAACCGATTGAAGTATTGTCTGAATTTGATACTTGGAGCTGGGTGGCAGATATGGATATGGATTTGCCTGTTACCTGAGAGTACTGTGAAGACAAGCAGTCTGGAGTTTTGTGAACAGAACCCTTCACATGCTGCAAATGAGAGCCTGGTTTGGCACTACCACTACAGGAGGAAGATGAGGGAAGCTAAGATGATGGCATAGCTGATAAACAGGTAACAAAAATCCAATATTGCTCTCTCCTTGACTCCAATCCCTGCCCCACAAGGCCTGAATCTCTCTGTTACCATCACAGAAAAGTTGCCATGCAGGGTAACAGAGAAAAATCACTTTTAATGGCTGTAAGAATCTGTGTCTACCTCAGTATCAGTCTTCCAGATGTTATTATGAATGGCATTGTTTACAGCATTTTAAGAAGCTTTATGAAATCTACCCACTGGGAAGCTAAGATAAACATACGCTAACATGTGGCCATCATGTAGCAAAACCAATTACACCATTAAACAAAACCAACCAATGAGTTCTCAAAGGAATCTTAAGTCAGCCAAAATTAGCATCATACAAATAAGGCTGAAGGAAGGAAAATGCCAGGGCCTGTTGTAAAGCTTGCAAACTTTGTATACACCCATTTATGAAAAATCTCTATATCTCAACATACTTCACAATTAACAATTACAAATATTTTGAAAATAAAGTAATTTGTCTGTAGGTTCCCCTAAAGGAACACTAGTTGGCAAAAAACTAATGTGAAAAATTGACAGGCAACAAAAAATGTTGTTTAAAGGCAACAATTTGTTTCTTCTAACGGGTTCATTTTTATCCCATATGGAATTGAGAAACACTTGAAATATTTGAACAAGTGTTTAAGACAGGGAATACCTTCTATAAAGTAGGGAATACCTACTATAAAGTAAATATTCACTAGTTCTGCTTTTAATACTTAAAAATGCTATAGCAATACAGAGAGAATTTTGCCTATTTCACCTAGTCCAAGCCTGACTTTAATATAACTTAGAGTCAGAATTTTTAAATAAAAAAAAATTATTATGGATAAAGAATTAAGCAGTATGTACGCTATATATGTAGTACTACTATAGCTTGTCCTTTGCTTCAATGCCAAATGAAACTCAGGCTAATCATGCTCATTTAAAACACAAAACTACAAACTGGTCCCATAATTACCT
This sequence comes from Burhinus bistriatus, assembly GCA_013397275.1. Taxonomy (NCBI): domain Eukaryota; kingdom Metazoa; phylum Chordata; class Aves; order Charadriiformes; family Burhinidae; genus Burhinus; species Burhinus bistriatus. The sequence goes on along the minus strand of VYXH01007250.1, from coordinate 856,572 downwards.
AAAGAAATGTCCACCTGAAATTGTGGGTACTTCAACCACAGTTGTGTTCTGCATAATAGTGGTAAAATATAACAACTTAGGACTTAATTCTCAGTCCTTTATATTTACGTAATCAGAACTCAGTAACTTGGTAGGTATCTTATGCTCCATACATTCAGCTTATTAATTAAAATAAAAATCAAATGCAAATGCTATTAAACTAATACATGCAAATTCTGCTTGTCCTTGTTGACTCCTCTTTCAAAACCTTCAGAGTTTTACTCTGAAACATATGAAATTCAAAGACTCCTAATAGAAAACCCTTTTCCAGCAAGTGAAGAAGGTACAGTTACAGTTCTTTTCAGGATAGCAGTGGCTCACAAGACATGAGGAAGCTATTCTTATTAATGAAAGTAATTTAGCGCAAGCTGCATGTTGCGTATTCTAATTCTAGGTGAGATTACTACAGTAAACTAGCACAAGGTACTAGAGTACTCAACTATGCAGTAATAATTTTTCTATGAAATGTTTCTGTTATGCTGAAGAAAACATTATATAGAGGTTATACAGTTAGAAAAGCAGTGTCAAATTGAAACATGTTTTAATACTAGCAGTTCATCAGCCAAGACATCCATTTTCTCTTTTAAAATCCATCCAGAAGAGGAAGGATACGGATGTTATGCTTTATCTCAGAAAAATCACACTACTTTTTTTTTTTTTTGCAAAGAGCAAACAAAATCAAATAATCTCATCTAGAAACCTACACTTCTTGGCATATAATTTTTGGTATACAATTATATAACTATTCATACAACTGTTGACATATAAATAGTCATACAATATTAAATTTGGACCATGTATTTATGAGTCATGCATTTTGCTGTGTTTTGGCCCTATATTATAATGGAAATTCCTATGCAGAAGGTCTCCAACCATTATAGAAAGCCAACCTCCAAAATCTAGGAATCTGAATATCAACCAAAAAAATTGTTTTGAAGTAATAATACACTATAATCAGGACCATTAGCCCAGAAGGAAATAAATAACTCTGTTTTCAGAGCAGGTGCTGAACAGAGTACAGTAAATAAAATCTAGTATACATTTTGAAGAATGCAGATAAAAGAGAATGTTGAATGGTGGTTTATTATTTGACCATCATTCATGTTTTGCAATAAATGAAAGAAGGATTTTTTTGAGAAACAGTACAAGAAAATGTAATTAAAGATTCTATTGCTTGAAAAAGAAAAAAAATTAAAACTTTACTCCAGCACTGCTTAACATCTGAGAGTTTGATTTTGTAATCTTTATGTTCTTTTAACAAAGATATTGGCAGAAGCTATCTTTTTTTTTTGTTTTTTTTACAACATCTATTTATTTCGTTGATATGCAAGACTGAACCATTCCTAAAATGGTTGGGTCTGCGCTATATCTATATATAAATATGTATGAACATAGGTGTATAGACACAGGTATATACATATGTACATACACACACAGATATATATATGCATATACATAACCCTCTACACATAGAGTTACCTTATGAGAAGGATGATTTTGCTACTAAAACACTGAAAGAGATTTGGTTTAAATTCCAGCTCAACATCTATATGCCACAGATTTCCAGCTGTAAACTTTGGAGAACACTAGTCCTCTTTCTTTTATTCTTTGTCTTATCTTTGTATCAAAGACTTGTACCATGTGATATATGTTGTCTGGGACAACGGAACTAGCATTAATAATAGATATGCAGGAAAAACAAAGATAAAAGAGTTTGTGTTCTAAAGTTCAGATCTTGCAACGATGCTTATATAGTTTTAATGCTGACACTAGCTTTAATACATATTGAAATTTAGCATATGCAAAGCTGTTTCAAGATCTGCCTTCAAATGAATCTTTTCTTTTAGATGTATTTTCTTTTCAAACAAGCGTCAATGAAATAGAACCAAAGCACAAATAATGCAGGTAAAACGATTCTACCTCTCTTTCATCCATCTTCAGCCATTGTTTGGGATCATCCTCAGTGGCTAGGAAAGCTATCAGATCTAAGGCAGTAAGCCTTGTCTGACGTCTGGATGACACAAAAATAAGAACAGGCTTGGCTGGAGAATGACTCCGAATTGCTGTTGAGGAAAACAGAACTTGAGAATTAGGCCCTTTAATGACAAAAATCAGAGTTTCTCTTTACAGTACCTAGACAGCTGATATACCTCTCCACAGATGATATACAGGTATGTATCTCTGTTCTGCTGGATAAATACAACTGAGGTGACCATATACCATCTCTGAGTCAAAGATCATATAACTACACTTAGCTAAGTCTGATTTAATTTGCCCTGCTACTTCAGTGATCATTGTAAGTGAATTAAGAGAAGCTGTTAGGAAAAAAAACCCACTGAAACATCACAAAACCTGAACAAGCTTTCTAGACTTCAAAGCTTGTGAATTTCTCTATCAGCCTATTAAATATGTTACGTTTTTCCTATCCTATTAGGATATGTTGTCTCAGGCTAAGTGCCATCAAGGTTCAAAACTTGCTTTCTGCCTGACCTAGAGCTCAGACTGCATAAACTCCAGTCTGCCTGCATAGGATCACTTCAATCTACCAAAACTAGAAAAGGTAAAAAAGGTAGAAAGTAACTTTTTAATAGCTGCTGTGAAAGTGGCCATTATGGTACAGAAGAACTTTGTTTCTGTCGTTTAATAATTAGCCTGAGATATTTAAACCAATTACGTTTTAGGACGTTTTAAAAAAGCATTTTCTTGCTCAGCCCATGTTTGCAAAGTTTCGGGTTGCAGCAAAAGTATTGCCATGGAAATGCTAAAATAAACTTGACTGTATGACGCCAAACAAGTAGGGAAAAAAGCCCTCAATAAATCATACATCTACAGATTTTCTAAGATCAACAAGCTCTAGAAGTATAAACAGGTGTACACAGAATTTCAAATACTCTAAGTCTCTTATAAAGCCATCGGTGTGTTTTCTCATGTAATTCTCATTCTAGCAATTAAATTTATGCATTGTTAATTTCTGAAAACTATTTCATACTATCCACCATCACATACTGTTCTCCAGTTCATGACTACTACCCAGTGTGTGCTCCTGTATATACACACACTAGAGAGTTGTGAAATTATTGAAATAAGATAATTCACGTGTATTTATACCTTACAACTATATATGCCAATAGATCTATATATTTTAAAAGCCCAGCATCTAATGGATTTTTGTTGCTTCAGGAACAGGTGTGGTAGAACAGCCCAAGACAGATTTATTGTTCATTAGTGTTTTTGTACAATGCTCTTGTGGAGGTCTAAATAATCTGAGCTGTCAAGATTGGTCTCTAGTCCACAATCAATACTTTGCTTCTGTCATAAGGCTAATTAAAGCAGCTAAAAAGTCACCTCACAAATGTCACCTCACAATCAACAGCAGTTCACGTTACAAAATTTATTTTGGAGGTTATTTTTAACTGATATAATAAATATTCCTTATGTAACCAAAACAAAACATGTTCAAATAAAATACGAGAGTTTTTCTTAAATCTATTCTGCTTGCCAGCTTTGTTAAGAATAAAAAATTGAAAACAGAAGCATATCTGGATGCACTACAAATTTTGAATTTTATGGTTATTGCTTTGAAACTAGAATTATAGGAGGTTACCCTGACTTGCAACTTCTGTTCACAATTTTTTTTAATGCTTACATACAGTCATCCATATGAAAATACCTCAGCAGATTAATAATATGAATGGTTTTATTACTTTCTAAATTTCAAATATTTTTACACAAATGTTTCTTTATGGTGTCAAATGCTAAGAGAAAACACATTTTATGTCCCTTTCATTAGCACTAATTTTATTCTTCTGTTCTAAATACATTACATTCCACTGTTATATGTTGCATTTGCAGCACACTTTATGTTTCAGACAAATAGCTTTGGGCCATTAGCAGAGCAGATTCCCCCTATACATGCCAAGAGTACATACAGTAACACATGTTGTAAATGTGCTGCAAATGAACTGTGTAAAGTGCTCAAAGTCTGTCTTTCTTTCACAGAAAGAAGGAGAAGGTCTGGGAGCTTGTTGCTTACCCTGAAATGCCGGTTTGTTCATGCTAGCCATGCGAGGACAGTAATGCTGGCCAGGGAAGCCCTGAATGTGCACCTCCAGAGGAACTGGGCGTACTGATGGTCGGAAATTGAACAGACCCATCTACAAGAAAACATTTTTTTCAAGTGTAACCTTGAATTATCTTATAAATTGCTATTTTGCTCTTCTGCAGCACAAATATGTACCCATCTTCTGAAACATTTTTCATACCTGATTAATATTTAGCCAGTCAGCAAGGTCTCTGGCATTTGCTAAAGCAGTGGATAAACCAACTACTCTTACAGGCTTCTCTGTGTGAGATGAGATGAAGTTTGTTCGAGACACAATGACTTCCAATACCGGGCCTCTCTCATCCCCTAGTAAATGAAAAGTCCATTGAAAAACAGAGAAAAAGAAAAGGTTCAGATGTCAAAAAGTATATTCGCATCATAAGTAACAGCACACTTCAAATTTAGCAACAATTCTGATTAGAAACAACAAAACATGCTCACCTAGCAGATGGATCTCATCTATGATAAGAATGGAAACTTTCTGAACATAGCTTCTGTTCTGCCAGCTTCTGCTGACACCATCCCACTTCTCTGGGGTAGTAACAATCAGGTCAGCTTGGGCAATAGCTCTCATATCAGGAGTCACATCTCCTGTCAACTCTACAACCCTGTAAATCAAGAAAGACAGTGGCTTGGCTTTACAAAGCTTTAGAATATCTTAATGTTCAAATATTAACTCCTAAACAATTGTTAAAAGAGATGAGAAACAAAATTAAACAAAGTCACTTTGTTTCTGGTCAAATACTTCTAACAGGATTTTCAAGATTGTTTTAAGTAAATAAACCCGCCTCTGTTTTATGAGGAAATACCATATAAATACCAAATACCGTTCCTTAACAAAACCATATAAAAAGAAGAGGGTGAATGAGTCCCAAATCATGTATGGTTAATTTTTCAAAATGAAGATAAAATAAGAATATTAGTAGTATATAATGTGAATCATAACATCCTGTCATAGCCAGGATGAAAGTTTTCTAGAAAGCTACCAAGTTGCTGCCTGCTGTTCTATATAGATCTCTGGTTTGAATAACGAGGCTAGATTGTAGTGTATCTGTTTGTGAAGTTCCATTAAGACTGGAGCAGAAATTATCCTGAGGTCATTTTTTGGGAAGATTAGTAGAGTTTTTCTAATTGTTTGCCTTATTATCCTTTCAAGTTCTGCAAATGGCATTTGGGATGATCCATCTTTTTAGACTGAATATAATGGATTTTTGATATTTCTATGACACAGTCTACATCCATTTGAACATCTAATAAAAATTCCTCAAAGTAATGTGCATCTTCTGTTCAAAATTTCAGGAATAGAGTAAATTTCAAAAAGGAAATATTACCTGAAAATATTTTAAGATTATGAGGCAAATAATTTATCCTCACAGGTCATTAAAATAGCAAAAACCTGCCCAATTTGCCAATTAATAAGTCACTACTATGATAATAGCAGGAATCTCACTAGTAATTTCATGTATGCAGAGCAGCACCTCTTTCTATTGAAACCTTTCACTTAATGAAAAAAGCTATATATCTATATATAGGAAAGGAAAAGGCCCTAAATAATGCATCCTATGGATATAATTTTTAACTCAAGAAAGTATAATTTTGGAAAGCATCAACATAACTGATATACCTTATATGTCATAAATTAATGGCTGAACTCCAACACCTGAGAAGATCAGCAAGAAATTAATCTTACCGAGGAATAAAAGTATATCTAATTTATATATGAAGGACAATATATGAATAATAGTATACAGTTCATGCAACTCCTATGAGTTCCTTATAGCTAAGGTTTCTAAAGAAAGCTTATTTTGGATTGGAATTTCAATTTCAAAGGATACTGCAGAGAGAAGTCTGAGCTTCATATTTCTTATACTGGCAAGTAACAAGAATGAAAATAGCTGGGTATCAAAGTGTACCCTTCTTTTAGTTTTGATTTTGCTATCACTACAATGACTATTGATAGCATTTTTTTATTTTTTAAGTATTAGAAATTTGAAGGATAATATACAATCAAAATCTATTTTGAAATACTCAAAAGTATTCCGTATATTTTATTCATACTTGATAAGCTGTTCTTTTGCTTCTCATTTCTCTTATTAGGTAAGGAGAAACATACTTTTTACCAAGTTTTTCTTCAATCCTAACTTTCCAGTCCTCCATTCTTTCACGAACAAGTGCTTTTAAGGGTGCAATATACACTGCCTGCAAAAGAAAAGTCACAAAACCAGAAGTTAAACAAGAAACCTTTAATAAAGTGTACCTACAAGGTACTCATACATACTCATTATCTATAAAATGATTAAAGTCTGAGCTCCTTAAATGACCTACAACAGGATTCTACTTAAAACAGACTTAACACTTGAAAATACTGCTTTGTTTCCTGAGCCATTAACAAGCAAATAAATTAAGAAAGAGAAAGAAAAACTTATTGAAATGAAAGTATTTACCGTGCCATTTAATATCACAACCCACTTATATAAATAATGCCATTTTTTGCCAGGACTATAAAATCCGCAAGCTAACATTCAAGAACAGAAATATTCAGAATTTCCAGCAAGCAATATCTTACCTGATTTCTAGTTATGTCATTAAATTATTAGATTATTACCAATTAAATTAAAAAGCTGATTATTTTAAGCAAAATGTCACAATGTTTTCCTCAAAGAAGCCTGCTGTGCAGGGGGGAATACTCTGACATGTAGAAACAATATTTATTTACAAATTTATGGTTAATAGTCTGAAGCTTTTGAACATGAAGAAACTGCTACATGAAGAATTCACATACATTCTTTAAAATGTATAGCCAGGTTTTCAGCTTTATTAAAACCTAAAAGATATATTCCTTTGAGAACTGGCTGTTTCGTAAGTCTAATAGATAAGCTGAAAATGCGTGTGTCTTGTTTACCTCACTTGGATTAACAAATTACATGAAGCTATTGAAATTTCAAAGACGAATAAGGGATCTATGTACATGATCTCTGTTAATTTCAAAGGTTATTCTTTGGTTAAATCTCACAGTCAGATACAAATACCTTTTCCAAAGACTTTAAAGCTAAAATGTGGTTAACTAAGACAACATGGTTAAGTCAAAATGCAGATATATATTCAGTTTGAAAATAAACCCCCAAAAGCTGAGTTCTTCAGCTTTTAGACAATTTGTTTTAAGAAATAAAACACAGGGACAAGTTTGAACAGAAAATTGGCTTGTAGTAATTAACTGCAACTTATTTATTTAAATGAGAGAGACTGGGCTAGTGGTATTCACATGGAGGAGAACTAATAGCTATAAACCAGTACTACTGCTAGTAGAAGGAGATTAAAGCAGGAAATGCAGGTAAGTACAGAAAAGGAAATCTAGCATGCCTGTAAGTCATGTTTTTAGATTTCACACTAGTTGTACACTAATTAGTATATAAAGTTGAAATAAAAGCATAATGTACATAATGCAGTATCATTTTGTATCCAGACAGGTATAAATTGGAGAAAGCAAAACTCAGTTTGCCATAGTCTTTTTCTAGGTTTTTGCATTGTTTAAAACATGCCTACACAAAATGATTCTAGTAAACCTATTTTACAAACCTTTGATGTGGGATACTTGTTAAAAACTCTAAAGATGGCTAATTCTGCTGCAACAGTTTTTCCAGAACCTGTAGGTGCTCCAAGAAGAACATTACAGTCCGTGTGATAAAGTGTATGAAATATCTGGGTCTGAATAGGGTTGAAGTGTGTGAATTTGTACAGGACTTCATATTCCCGATGTCCCAAGGCTGTGACAGGCAAAGGCTGAAGATCCAGAAGCTCTAAAAACACAAAATAATCATAAGTGTATGACAACAGATGCCATGACATAACATAGTTTATTGTGAAGATAAAGATATTAACCAATACTTTACAGGAAAACAACTTACATTGGAAATAGTTTTACTTAATATCTCATATGGCGTAAGAGTCCACATTTGGGTCATTGTTAACTTAGATGAGGAACAATGAAAAGTTGATTTTATAGCTCTGAAGTATTTCTGGAAGTACTGTTGTTAGTATTCTGATAGCTGTGAACCAGCCATTTGCATAAATTAATCTTTTTCTTAAAGCTGTTTCCTTTTTACCCAGTTGTAGTAATTTCTAAACCCACTGTATTAGATTATATGCATGTCCAGCTTCTTATGATAACAGAATGCAGAGTCGGAGGACACCATAGTCTGTATATTTCAGATTCAAGGAAAAAATCTATTTAAGAAGGAAGGATTCTTTGGAGTTTCTAAGTTGATGGAGTAATACAAATCAGACGACTACAACTAAATTTTGCATCTAATCCTTTAAACATATAGCTAAAGACATAATCTTAATAAATAAACAAACAGCCTTTCAATATATGATTCTCAATATATCTTGAGGGCATCTGCTATCCAAACAATTAGAGATTGTGGAATTTGGAAGATGATATATATAACCAGATAGGATTTGGAATCCTACCAAATTAAGGAGACTGCAGTGATTCTGCTATGCAGATGCTTGCTTTGAAGTTTGGTTTGGTTTGTATTTTTTTTTTTTTTTTGTGGCTGGACGTCTCATTGTCTTTTCAGGGTGCTTCACATTAAGGTATGATATGGGAGTCATAAAATCTACTGAGGCAATGATGCCTAATATTCTTCACATGCTTTTCACTGATACCTTATGGCTGTTTTATCATTCCCACTGAAACTGTGATTTCTTGGGTTCTGTTGAGGAGAAAGAAGGTTTTTTGCCTAGCAGGGCCTCTATGTACTTCATTGTTGAGTGGGAACCAGATGGGAATTGAAATCAATTACCATAAATCCTAGAGGCTCCATAACTGGTGATGTGTAAATATCTTTCTGTTTCTTCTGAATAGTAGTCAGTGATCAGTCAATTAGATAAAAAGGTTACACATGCTTTTCCAGACAGCGTAGGTACAGTATAACAATAGCTAAACACTTCACAAACACATGTGAATTTATGCATGCCAAAGGACAACACCGTATGAGAACTGAGTATTTCTGAAGGCACTCACTTCGCAGACTGCTAGATGAGCCAAATGTAATTACAGTGGAAAGGTTTTACAATGACATCAGGCACAGTGAATGTATAAAGCAATTTATGTATCCAGAAAAAAAGAAGCAAAACACAAACATATGCTTCTGTGCCAAGTGTTAAAAAAGGAGGGGGAGGGGAAGGCCATGACTTGATCAGCAGTACTGAGTTGAAATGTGATGTTCGGTACTGTAACAGTGCTTGCTATGATGCATTTATTTTAGTAAAAATAGTGAAATGTTTGTGTTTCCTCTGCTGAATGCCATTTATAATACAACCATCCACTCCAAGATTACTTTGACTCAGTCCAGAAGAAATGTAACGCTTACAAGTGCTAAGATAAGACATACTGTAATACAGAGATTTGCTTAGTTTTATATGATAGTTTCAATTTTCCTATGGTTTATAGAGAACCTGGAGTAACTAAAAGGTTGGTACTATGTTGAGATGAAATGAGCTGCTTTTTGTTCAGGAATTTAAAATTTTAGAGAGCTTTAAAGTTAGGGGAGAAATGTTCTCAATAATACAAATATAACACAAAGTAAAATTCCATATACTTTTCTATGATGAAGCAGAAGTTAAGAGATTTATTGCACTATTGTCAGGAAAATCAATACGAACAAGATGAATTAAAACAAAATGATCAAATTTGAAGTTACCTGTGTGGGGTGGATGTCTCTCTGGAAGAATCAAGTGTTGAAAATTTATGATACATACAGCCTCTGCTCCTAACCATCTATCGGACACAGCTCGAATGTAATATTGAGAAGGAAGAGGTTCAAAAATTGGAATTGTGAACACCAGCAGTTGAGGTTCTTTAGTAATGACCTAATGCAAACGTGTAGAGAATAATTACTGCACAGACAAATCAGTAACTTGAAAAATCATGGTTTGCCTGACTTCCATAAGCATTACCAACACAAGCAATAAAGTATGTGTGCAACTCCATGCGCAAAATGTTCATATCTTTATAAATATTTCACCACTGGGAACAGATTTTTTTTTTTCCATGGACTTCAAAAGATAAAAATAAGGCTTGCTCTTCATCTTTTTCTTTAACAGACGAAACCATTACGGTCTTTCTTTTTTCACCTGGAAATAACTGTCCCAGCAAAGGAGGAGGAGAAAAAGGGACATCTGAGATTAGAAAACATCTTTGTGGAAGTCCAAACTTATCACGTACATCTGAAACTGAGAGCTTTGCTACTGATTTGAAAATCTGCTTAGGTCAAAATACTGTTTGACCTTACAAATCCACATCTCACTAACTTTATTTTTTGTCTTGCTATGAGATTCTGAATAAAAGCCATTACCTGTTTTTTTTGAATGATGAAGTACTCTGAATGATAAATGTGATCATTAGTAGGGTCTTCTACCCAAATCCACCAGGGCTCTCCAACAGTGCCATGTACCTTTAAGAGTAGAAAAGATAGCTTTGTTAAAGTTGTAATGAGCTTCTCTAGATTTGCTGGGTATATTGGATATATTTCTAAATGATGTAGGCTTACAAAGGAACACAGAAATATAGAAATCAGAGGTAAGAGCAATGTAACATTTCTAATTAGATTAGTCTGCTTAAAGGTTATGTTTCAATAAGAGTTTGCTTAAGGTACGTATAATATAAATGGATATGATATAAATGCAACTGAAGCCGTTTATAAATAGACTGAACTCCCAGGGTTTCCTCTAGGCTCCTAAAAAAGGACTCCTCCTCCTTTTTCCTCCTTGTACTTCTGTCTTCAGATTCTGTATAGAGGATTGTCTTTTGCTATCCACTGCTCATTTTTCAGTCAAAAACATTCTCTCAGGAAAAGCTGGACACTGAATTGTGAGATTCCTCTCTCTCTTCCCCTCCCCTCCAGAAAGATACAGTAAGTGGATTCAGAAGGCTGTAGATCTAGTCATTGCTACAGGTGAAGTGAGAAGAACATAAACAGAGCTGTCTCTTGATGATTCCCATACCATCTGGCAACACTTTATTCCATCCTAGATTTTTGTTTGCTTTGTTGTGTACCTTATTTTACAATGCCAGCCACAAATAATAGCTAGGTAGCGTGCTCAGTTAAGAATTTTTGTTTCTTTGTCAGAATAAATGACTTGTACTAACGTGCAACTATTTTACTTAAATATCTAGGAAAAGAAGAAAAATGTATAGCAAAGGAGTATGGAAAACGTACTATTAAATGAACATAGATTTTTTTGATGTTTCTGATGAGGACTGTGATAAGGTATGAAACCAGTATCAAGATTAAAAAAAAGTTTGAATTATTCCTAAACTCTAGTTAATAGAAATAAAACCCACAAAGTGCATAGTTGCTTCTAATGGCAATTTTAACGCTACAGGAATCTGGTATTGATTCACAAAGCACACATTACTTTCAGCATAATTCATTATTGCATATGTGTTGAAAACAGTCTGCACTGGCTTTTGAAGACAAAAATATGTACTAAGAACAGAACTAAGGTGCTTTTGTTTCTTTCTTAAAATGGTTGCACAACAGATAAGTAGATGGACAGTAAAGACACTGTCATTCATTTTCATTACATTTGAATTTCACTAGCAGCTTCACTGGGAACTGAAGCAGCGAGACTGAAAGGACACAAGTCACTGCAGGTGACATTTTGAAAAACTGCAGTGAGACTATTACTTCATCAGGGTTTAGAAGAATTTAAGAGAGGACAGAAGAACTAAGGAAAGCGGTAAAGTTCAAAGCTCAGAAATTTTATTATCAACTGTAACAGCATCTTTGTTTTGGAGAGTCCTGTGACAAACCTGCATGGGGAAAGAAGGGCAATATGGGAACAGGCAATGCAACATGCTTTCCCGTAACGATTCTCAAGAACTCTGGGGAGCTCTTAAGAACTGACATATACCTGTATTTTTGGCAAACGTTGCCCTAAAACTGTGTGTCTGATATATGACTTGGCTAATTAATATTAGTTGCATTATTCTGTATCTCTGCTGGACTCCTCCTGGCTGCAGTAAGGCTTACTTTCTCTGTCTTGGTATGTGTATAGTCCTTTGCTCCTAACAATATGATAAGAATTTTCCACTGGGATATGCCTCACATGCTTTTACTGAACTTAATGGCTCCCAGCACTGAAAGCTGCAGCCATTAAAGATAAAGATGATGTCATAACTCACAACTACCAAAACATACCTTCTTTCTTTTGCAAAGGCAAGTGCAAAATTTGTGATGAGATCATTCTAGAATTAAGTATCCAGGTAAAGGAACAGTCTTAAAACCATGAAATGTTAGCCAAGTGGGTATTTCAGTTAAGTATGGTATTTATATTTTTAATACTCTGATTTTATTTGACTACTCCCATTCTTCAAATGTTTTTGTACCAGTTACAGCTATACCTATAAGTTTCTATAGTCATCTTCTGAATAGCTTGCTAAAATACTGTGTGATGATGGAGAAGCAGTTTTGGAGTGTCAATGGCTGAATTTAAGACAGTTATTCATTTTTAGAGACTATTAAAATTTAACAGGTTTTTTGTTTATTTACTGTGATAGAAGTTTCATTTACTGAAGAAACAAGAAAATCAACAGCTGCTTTACAAAAATAAAAAAAAGAAAAAAAAGTTTTCCAAGTTCTGATGAGTACCAATATACAAATTCACACAAAAAGAGCTCTGTAAGTTGAATGGATAAAACGATCATAATGTTTCCACAGCAACCATTAGGAAAACTGTGTCAAGGGGTCATAGCAGAAAGCAGATTTTTTTCTGAAGTTTTGGTATAACTTTAGAAGTTCAGAATCAAAATGAGATAGTATAATTCTCTGTGGACTGCTTTTCAATTTGTAAAAATACAGAAGAACCTAAATTTTGTAGAAAAATCTAAAAATGGATTGAGAAATTACTTTGTATTAAGATACAGTTTAATATGAAGAACAGTCATGGGGCTTTTTGTCTTTAATAGATTACAGGTAAAGTGGATTAAAGATTGAATAATAAAAACTTGTCTCGATCCTAAAAAGTAATGCTTGTTTGCCTTCTGAAGTATTGCACATAAATAAAGGAGCAAAAATTAACTCATGTTATAATTCACGTCAGGAATCCATTCAAATATTTCTGTAATAAATCCAGGTAGCAAACAAAATCTAACTTTCTATATTTGATCATTAATCTCCCATTCATAAGATAACTTGGTGAAACTTCCAAAAGAAAAGAGAAAGCCTTTAGGCAGGGAAAATAAACTCTAAAAGACTCTAAATGTTTTTGGAATAAAACTCTAATTTGCTTGTGATTAGGTAAATTTGTAATCTAAGGGATTTTTAAATTATTTTTTAATAAAAGAACAGATACATAATATTCACCTTTCAGAATAATTTATCTTAAGCGTAAATCCCCTAAGTGTAAAAAAAGGAAAAATATGCTTGTCCATTTAGGTATCTTTGCCTTGTTTCTGTAGAAAGTTTCAGAAGTACCAGCAACAATACAATGCCCCCATGTGGACATTTGTATTTCATTTAGATTTATCTTAAATCTTCTAATGAACAGATTCTGAATCAAAGGGCACAGGTATATCTAAATGTGTAGTACAACTCCTCTCATATAAATTTGCACCATAAAATATAGATGAATATATTTCCAAATATATCTCAGTTTTTCTGTTCAGACAAGTCCCAACAGAAAAAAAAAGGCACTGATGTTGCGGATGTACACTTGCAAAGCTATAAAGAGCAGCAGAACTTGGCATACGTGAACTGTATTTCAAGGAGTTATTTTCTGCGTTTGACATTCATTCATAGTTCAGAGTGCCATCTGTGCCTGCCTTCTTCTTGCTTCTCCTTTTTGGGCATATAACTCAAACATATGTGTGACTACTATTAATATTCAGTATAAGCACTTCCTTCAACATTTTATGAACTGCGCAATCCTGTAACAATTAATGGAAATAAAAAGATGATCTTTGGGTCCCTTCTTCTACAAAGTCTTAAAGGTCATTCCATTCCTATTATCAAATTCACTTTTTAGCTAAAATAAGTATTTTTTTCCTTATCCAAGCAGCTATGGACTCCCTGTGATCGTCTCCTTTACTGAAGCTAAATTAATGCTTCCCGTACTTCCTCCACCTCTTTTTTTTTTACCTGATCGTTCCACGTGAAGTCAGGAGCGATGTTCAGCCGAACTCGGAGCACCGTGCGGGTAATTGGCTGAATCATTGCTTCCATTATGATGGAGGGAATTTGATGAACACACTGTTTTACCTTTAACCCAATCTTCACATGATGCAGCATATGACCTGCCAAGAAAACATTGGGTGTAACAAATTTGCATTTCCAGGAAAAATAATACAACTCCGACTTTCAAATAGGCTTTTAGAGAGAAGTATTATTGCTTGCTTGTTTTGCTCTTAGGTGCGTAAATGTCTGACTCTCCTGACCTGGCATGTCTGAATATTTTGTAATACTTAACTTGAATTAGCAATTTAGACCCTAGAAAGATCAGTATTAACCCCTCTGTTGGCTATAACTGAGGGGTTAAAATAACTATTAAGAATTCACACTGAAAACATATTATGTCAAGCCACTTTCCTTTCCTTTACTGACTTTTTGACCAAGCTCTTACCACGCCATATAGTTCTTTTTTAAATCATGAATACTAACCTTTTACTTAATGAAGGGCACACATTTGAACGTCTGCAATTCCGGTGTAGTGATTCAAAGTAGACAGAGCACTTTTCATAAAACTGAATAAAGGTAGTTAATAGCTTAAAAATGCACACAACTAGTAAACATCTCACAGCCGCTCTGATCTTTCAGAGTACACCAGTGTGTAACTGAGACAAAGGACAAACTAAATGTTGCAATGTTTTATATTTTCTATCATAGTTATGGTAACTAAAGCAATAAACTGTTTATCTTCATGAAAAAAATTTCCTAATAGTATTTTACAGCTGAAATTTCTGTTACCTTGCTCTTAATTTTAAATATAAAACAAGGTATGTAGCAGTGATTTCTTTTTTTCCTGAAAAATGTTGCAACTTCAAGCTTATTTAGGGAAAGAAGGTTGACTTATCACATTGTCACTGAAATTGCTTATACAATTATGTGGAGGATATTTTAAATTTTAATTGTAATGGATATAAGTACTCACTGTTAAAAGCTACCTTACAAATGGCTACCAATATTTTCTGATACCATTACGTGGTTCCTGTGCACACTTTCCATTTAAAAAAAAAAAAAAAAGAGAAGAAATTCTATTATTTGCATTATGTGCAAAGTGAAAGGTGATACAAATGTTTTCTTGCTATTGCATGAAAATTAGGAGCATAACACCTTACAATTGCTAATTTTTTAGTATTGATCCTCACTTTCCCTCTTTGGTTTTATTTAACAAACTGGCAGATTTTACATCACACAGGTGTTTATCTAAGCTTAGAAGTAATGAATGGTGATCTTGCTTAAGAAGCAAATCCCTAATGCAAAAGTTTTAACACATATTTAAACAGTTTAATTTGCAGTTGGTAAAATAAGTGCAGCTCCAGCAAGTGGATTACTAAAAACCAAAACAATTATATTCGTACAACTGGGTGATATATGCAGTATTACAGCACACTTACACTGTGACTAGCTTTTGCAATTACGAGGTAAAACTTCAGAAATCATGTTAAATAAAATAGGTGCCAAATATTCAAAGATATGACTCACTAAACTTATGTAGGCAAGTACAATTTTTCATGCCAAAAATCACTTTCTGTATCATGATGTGTGAGGTATTTGTACACTTAATCTGCTAGGGGAAAATAAGGTTCCTCTCTCAAGTCTTGTAAAATATTATAAAACTCTCTCTCTCCCCTGCCTCCCCCCCCTTTTTTTTTTTTAAATAGTCCCATTATGATAAACTGTCAATGGCATTTAAGAAATATAAAACCTTTTGAACAAAAGCTGGCTATTTGAGAAAATAGGTATGTTTAACAAAAGAAGAATAAATTTTGCTTATTCCACAATGATTGTCATCTGTATGCTGAAAAAACAGGAGTGTTTATCTCTTGGTGCTATTTATTTCTTGGCTTTCTGGAAACTCCATAATTACATTGCAATAGAGCACAGATTGGTGTTGACCAGTTTGTGGTACACTGGAATCCAGGATCTGTGCGCACAACACACTCTTCATCCACTGGTAGAGCTGGCACCCATGTGACGCTTTTATCTCTCCCTAAGCCATGGACTAAGTTAGCCAGCTAGCTCCTGCCTTTTCTAATCTCCAAGGTCACCATAACATTTAAAAAGGAAGAAATGCTAAGACTGAAACTAGTCCTATAGAGTCAGAGAACAAGGCAGCACCTGGAAGATGTGCCTTTTCTCATTTCGACATGGCTTTGAATTCAAATGAAAATAAGGTGGCTGCCAGGCAAGCACTTCCTTCACGCCCTTGGTGTCAGAAAGAGAGGCTAGACAGGAAGCAGTATGCCAAGTAACAGTACTTCATAGAGATGCACACATCTTTGATGTTTATAAGGCTGAGGAACATGAAATATCATTACATATAGTCAGCAATGACCTATTTTCACAGTAAAATCCCAAGTCTCATCTACTTTAAAATGAAGTTAATATAAAATAAAACTAGACATTTTATAGGTATATATTGATACATTTCTATCTTGTCAATATTAGTTCTGCTACACTGAAGGAAGCAAAACTGGTTTTGTATCTTGACACAAAATTTCTTGCTTCTCCAAGGGCAGGTATGGGGAGAAAGAAGCATAAAGAAAAGAAAGGAAAAAAGCACTAATAATGGAAAAGAATATCAAGTACTAAAAAGACTGCACAAATACACAACAAATTAACAAATCTGAATAAAAAAGAGCTACAATACTGCTGAATAGAAAAGCACTATAATGCCTATACTACAAATAAAATGTTATATTTTTAATACATTTTAAATTACTATATATTATAATACATAGTTAAAGTAAGCTTTTAAAATTTTCTTATAGTCTTTTGGCTTATTAAATAAAAATCTAGCCTCTAATTCTGCAAACTTCTACATATTTATTCATCTTTTGCCAACCTAAATTAGGCATGTAACAAACCTAAGTTAGGAATGTAGTTCTCTTGTCAAATGACAGAAATACCAATTCAGAGGTCATAATTTCTGAAAACCAGTGACTATGAATTGTATTTTTACTGTAAAATTAGATTTTTTAAAAAATGGCAGTTTGTTTCTCAACAACCTGGCAGTAACAGGTGCAAAGAAAGCCCAAGTAAGAAAAAATACACTAAGAGAGGAAAAATAAATACACTACAAGCAAATTTTTTTTTAACCTCAACCAGCTGTTGGACAGTTTATGCACAACAGTTTATACACACAGACTAGAAATTGTCATTATATCTATCAGTAGGCTTGTGGATTTTCTCATTATTGAAGTGTCAAATCCTTAAAAAAATTCCATTAAGGTTTTGCTGCACTAGTGACAATGAATTCTCCATGTGCAATGAAAATTAATGCAGTGTTTCAGAAGCAGGCCATTTATTGATAGTATACCAGGACATAATAATCTGCTCTTATTCTTTTTCACGTTAATAGTATTTCAGTAAAAAAAAAAAGGCCATATTTTGCCAACTGGCAAAAATAAACAGATGCCTTTTATAGTAGTGTATTATGTAATGTGAACAAGAAGGGAAGAACAGGTCAACATAAATATGTATATATACACATATATGTAAATACATAGCAACATATATCTCCATTCCACACGTGCTTTGGGATTGGCAGGACATGGCACAGCTTTACCCTCAAAGCTGCGGAGACTGAATAAACCTTCTTTATTGAACAGACCATAATACCATATTAATGTGTTTACATGGCTTCCAGACCAGAGTGGGTATACTAATGAATGGTTCAGATTTAGTTCTGACTTGCCCATTGATTACTAATAGTTCAAGCAGATCAGCATTGCTGATTTCTCACCTATTTCATCTTTTCTCATGTCCTTCATCTTGTCTATAGTGAGATTCTTCTCTTCCAACTTTGAGAGGACTGATGGTGGTAACACTGAGAATTGTCTCAAAGGGCTAACCCAGCCCCACAGTTGCTTGTCAATGACTTTGCTGAGATTCAGTAGTCGATATGTCATTGCAGGCCAACGTTTCCTAAGGGCAATCTCAAAAAGAGCTCGAACAATACGAGCTGCATTCTGGAGAGTGAAAAAAAAAAAAAAAGGAAAAATGTTGTAATTCTCTCAAGTATTCTTTGTAAAATGAAAAGGATCCCATAGACTCATCTTTGACAAACCATAACAATAGATTTTTCTTTTCAAACTTATTTCAAACATTCTTGAAAAATTTATTTTTTCCACCACTGTCTAGTGGCAGAACTACCTCGTGATTGCCTACGGAAATTATGAAAAGAAACATGTGCAACTAATTAAAGTTGTAGTGGCAGGTCTGCCATAAAATTCTAATCACGGTTATGCTAACATTAGCAAGTTCTACATTTATTGCATCTCAATCACTTCTACCCCATATAATATATACCTGCAAACTCAGGTTATACGGAAATTCAAGTTTTAATTTTTTACTTCAGTTGTGCTTCCATAATAGCATTCCATTTCATACTGAATTTCACAATATTTGCACAGAAGTTTAAGAGTAGCGACTTTTTTTTTTTTTTTTAACATGTTACTATCTTCTGAGACTATTGTGTAACTAAAATGTATAAATTTGCCTTGGACTTGGAAAAACAATTATTAACATAAGCTTGAATGATGTCAGTCTTATCCTGAAAATGCAAGTTACGATATTCCTTTCATAAACTTATCAAGCTGTATTATGAAGTTGTGGGGTTTTTTTTTGGGGGGTGTGTTTTTGGCCTACCAGTACTATGCCTGGATTAGCAATTCTGTTCTTGATTCATTGAATAGAATACAATCATTCTCTACTGGCTCTGCAATGCCAACAGGAATAAAAATAGAAAATTATTTGGTTGTGATAGGAAGCATATGTTACCAAAGAAGCACATTTCTTTTACTTAGAAAGGATGAATGATTTTCTTAACAGTCACTATCCAATTAAAAAAATTCAAAATTTGTAGCACTGGTTCCACGTGTATAATTTATGAAGATCTGAGAAGAAGATCATATTGCATCCCTAAAAACGCTGTAATTGAGACAGACAAATAAAAGCAATTGTCTTGAAAGCAAAGATTAAAAGAATCATACTGAAAATGATCTTGCTGTGCAAGTAGCACAATTTTTATGATGTCCGTAACGATTTCAGAATTTTCTCGTTTATACTCATATGTGCTATGAAATGTAAACACTTCTGAAGATGGTAATGTTAGTATTGCCAAATATACATATTCTTGCTGAAGACTATATATACTTTTGAATATTTAACTCTCATCTTTAGCACCAACTAAATGCAATTTTACAATCAATTCTTTCCAAAATGGTTTTGTAAGGATGAGAGAAAAAAGATTCAATGCAACATGTTGGTGACTGTTAAAAAAAAAAAAGGGGGGGATAAAAAAGAAAGACATAGGACAGGCTAAGAGGTAAAACTTTATAATCTATTTTCCATGTTCATTATTGTTGCACATCTAGGATTATCTACAAGCATTTTGTCACTTCGAGTTCTTTGGAATCGAGAATTCTAAACTTTGAAGCAACACCCTTTTCTTTCCGGGATGGGCTCTAGTTGTGTCGGCAAGCAGTTCTGTGTCACAGACTTGCGGTTCTCATATTATTCTGTGTAATAACTAAACATGCTGTACAACCATCAACCATTCAGGTGTCAAATCAAGATGACGAACAAATATATAGACTGATATGTAAATTTGTATGATTACATCTAGCAATAAAATTGTAATAGCATATCTTTCTTGTGTCAACTAAGGTATGTGAATAAAACAAATTATGTTTTGCAGAATGAAATATAAAAGTAAATAAAACATAAAAATAGATCACAACAGTTTTTCAGATTTGGAAGAAAAACCCATAAAGTTAAGAATAACATTTCTGTGCAATCACAGTTATAACTACTGAATATAATACAACTACAGAGGTAATAAGAACAAAAAGGACACTCATAATTAACAAAAAATGCAATAGTCTCCCAGCGCAGGCTTTTGCAAATCTTTTCTACTTAAATATTATACTACACATGTCCACAAACACAAGGCTCTTATTTTCAAATCAATCTGCATAAAAATGTACCAAAAAATTCTGCAGATTAAGGCCTACTTACATAATTGTAAACATTTGGGAGAATGAAAACAGAAAAAGACAGAAACAGATATGTAAAAAAATACTCTTTTTACCTGTGCAACATATGCAGAATCTGAAATAAGGGAGAAGCTGTCCATCTCCCCTCTGCTAATATATGTCTGAAGAAGGATATTTATTTTTCCATAATTGTTTTCCACACCTCCTGGAGCAGGAAGTTCACAGAAATCATTCAGTAAGGTATCCAGCTCTTCTATTTCTTCTTCTCTTACCTAAAACACAATTATACATTATGAAGAGGCTGGAGCAATATGATAAAAATTTTTACACTGAAATCAAATTTTCCTTATAACATAGTTACATTATTTTTAAATGGAGTCTCCAGTTTTAAGGAAAAAAAAAAAAAGAAGAAAAAAAGAGAAAAAAGCAGCAAACCTACATCTTCCACAATGTTGCTAATAGACTATAATTGAAACTATCTTAATAGTGACACAATTACATTTAATTATTCATCACCATCTATTAAGGTTGCCATTGACATACAAAAATTTGATATGCCACAAAAATTGAATCTTCTGACCCTACCATCCTTCATCTGATGAGATTTCATTTTTTATTTGACCAGAGTAAAACCTCTGTCCATCTGGGTTAGGGCAATCTTGAATTAACATTAAATGTATTCATTATAGTTACATAGTTTACATGTGGCATAATACATTTTTAACTCAAAACTGTGAAGTACTATGATTCATGCTATTAAAATTTTCACTGTTAATAAGATTAAGTCTTAATATGAGTAAAGAAATATTCATATCTATGGTTTGAATAATGCATAACATTTCACATTCTAACTGATGACCCTTACATGGCAAAACCAGCATAAATCTACATATTCTTTGATTTACTGATAGTCTGTTAGTGTAAAACTTATTTAAAGAGGGTAAATGTTTGGTCCCTGCAGGGAACCAGCTGAAAGTAATTTTCATTTGGACCTGACTACCTGACATACAAAAGACCCTAAGACAATTGGGTTAAAATCCCCAACTATTCAGCCACTGGCCCTACAGGAAAGAAAAAGATGAAGGACAGAACCAGCACAGATGACTCCAGTATCAGGGGAATATTATGCTCTGCTTTCAACAGCATTTTTGATAATTTTTTTCTGCTCTTGCATAGCACAGCACAGGTCAAATCCAGATCTGTATTTCAGCTAATGGTAACTTACCTGTCTCAAAACACAGAATTTTAAAAGGTGTTATGGAGACATGATTCATATTAACAAAAGTCACAATTTGCATCACACAAAGGGGTAAATCCCGAGTTATTCTTGTAAAAATAAGTTAGTAGTTTTAACATTCAGAGCTGCACAGCAAATGAATCATAAAAAAATGGAAATGATGTTGCACTGATGCCACACCATACAAATCTGAGAAAGCAAACTAGAAAAGCTATACTTTAGTCAAGAAGCATCACTACTAACTTTATTACTATTATAGAAACATATCACATCATATTTTCCATATGCTTTCTTTTTAAATATTCAATTATGCTAAATTTAGACCTAGCAAAGCAATATCTCTATCATAAGAATCCCCTTCCAGCTTGGAAAACGTTGCATGTATCACTGTGAAACCTCATTGCTTATTATCTTCTATAATAGATGAGATTACAGCAAAATAGAATTTCTCCATTAAATAAGGAGATGGTAATACTTAGACAATGTGTGCAAATATGTAAATATGTAGATGGTGAGGGATTCACACTGCCAGATCGCAGAGCCAGGTGAACGAGAGCCAACTCTGATCTGAAAGTTGTATAATTGTGGTAAAATGGCAATGAGCCCGAGCTAATAAACCCTGTGGAGTCTGGCTTGCACCTCTATGAGATGGAAGCATGGGCAAACAAGCTCACGCCAGCTCGCAATGTATTTTCCTGTGTCCTACCCACACAGGAGGCAAAAAGGGAGGTTGGAATTGAACTGAGTATGATAGTACAGTAATCGTCTAGCCTGCACAACAAAATCTGTTACAACTCTCTAGATTTCAAATTTGAAAATAATTTATCAGAATTTACCATCTAATATTGTTCCCTGCATGAAGTATATCAGAGAGTTAACTTCAGTGAGTCCTGCCTCATTTTTGATAAAGCAAATTGTTCAGGGAGACATCTAATAATGGTTTAAACTTCAAACAGAAAAACTATCTCATCCCTGAGTGCACTATTCCAATGGACACTTATCTTCACCTGTTAATAATTGAGGAGCTGAGGAGTTCTTAAAAGCATTTAAAAGGAATTCTCAAAGATCCATAACTAGTTATTAAATGTGCACTATAGTTCAAGCTGAACTACATATAAATTTGAGTGAGAGTATATATAGTTCTTGGCAATTATGCCTATTTCAAAATCATTTCATAATGGTGCTTAATATTTAACAAAACTTGGGTCTATAGACACTATTTATGGAGTGAGTAGTACAGAAGTGTCTACTTCTAAGCCATATTCTTTGTATGAAAGGATACAACTTTACCTTTATCTGTTCAAATTCTTCAGCTTTCGATACTATAGCAAGAATATCGCCTTCTGTTTTATGAGCGTCAAACAATTCATTGAAAGTCTATTAAAATAAAATGAATTGATTTAACACTGAAAATAAAAATATACATATAGCACAAAAGAAAGAAACATTAATGAAGATTTTAAAAGGTATATAAGGTTAGAATGTAAGTTACTGAAGACCAGAGTGATGCATTTTAAACAGGAAAAATTTCCAGAATGACTTCTTGGCACTTTCAGAAAAACAGTCCCTCTAAACTTAGGCACCACAAACTCAAGACATGCAATTTATGGCCATTTCGAAAAAAGTCTAGGACATATTTGAGTAAGTAAACCTCTGAGACTAATTATACAGAGTGACAGTAAACAGTTAAAAATTATTAATGTCAAGTCTTCAGCTTTTATGCAAGAAAAAGACCCATTTCCTACAAAACAAAGGTTTTAAGATGAATGCGTAAATCAAATGAAACTTCCAATACCACAAACTTTTGTACGAATGCATCTTCCTTACATGTATACAACATAATCTGATAGTAGTGCCAAAAGTTGTTTAAGGTTGGCAACCTGATAGGATTTTCAGGCAGAAAAAATTTTCTGTTATCAGACTCTATACTTGAATGTGCTATCATGTACCAACGGTTGCACACACTGTTGATACCATGTTAGTATCAAAATGTTTCTTATAATACACCTAAAAGAAGGCAGAGACTATATAAATTTCAAATCTCACTTGACACCAAGTCTAATTTTTCAATATCGCTTTATACTTAGTTTCTTTCTTTTTCCTCTCTATTCCCTCTCTCCTATTTCAGTAAATAGGACTTGAAAAATATATCGAACAAACCAGATACATATTCTGTAATATCTTACAACTATTTTAGGTATAGGCTCAAAAAGAAAGAAACCCCCCCTGAAATAGAACATCATATTTTACCTCTATAGTATTGTATTTAATATAGTAGTGGCTGGCAGTTCTGCCTAAATCTGTTGAAGAAAAAAAGCCAGTTCGTTCTTCAAAGCGAATCATGCGAGCTTTGTCCAGTTTTCTGCCGACTTCAATTACCAATTGTTCTCTGTGCTTTTCTAGACCTGGATCCATCTAGACACAAAACACACATATTTATTTGTATAAAAGAAAAAAAAAAGTGTTAAATAAGTAATTTTATTGAGATAACCCAGTCCTACAAAGCTAGAAATCAAATAAATAAAAGAAAGGTACAGTTATTAAGTCAAGATTTTCCTGAGATCTCACTCATAACAGTTACATTGACATTATTGACCAAAACCTGCCTGTACAGAACAAATTAATCAGAATAATATTTCTTTTACAATGCTTTGAGACTATCAATACAATGCAGACTACTATTACTTATGCGAAAGTAGCACGATTAAGAAATAAACGAATTATGAAATTTTCAAAAGAAATTGTAATAACATTCTTAATGTAATTATCATTACCATATCACTTCATAAAAACATGCCATCTTATGGTATCTCTTATTTATTTATGAAAATGGCTGAAAACTGTATCCCAAATAGAGTAATCTTCGCATTGCATGGCTAAAATGTTTACTTGCAAAAAAACTCTAATGTCCCCAAAAGCTTTGGGTATGTCAGCTGGGATATTCTAATTACTGAGTTATAGACGTACCGTATAAACATTCATGTTAAAAGCACGCAAGGAGCTTGCTGTGCCCAACACCATTTCTATTCATATCAAAGTTCAGGAACTTGGATGTTTTGTCTAAGTAATAACGTACATTATCTCATTAGTAAATACAAGGCTGGGCAAAACACCCATCTCAGGGGGACTTGCTGTATAATTGTGTGTTCCACATCGTGCACCTGGGATACCCAGACTGAGAGGGATGGATGAAAAGCGATTCATAGTCGTGTTAACCCTCTGGTGTATGTGCACCTGAGATATGGCTCTAATTACACCAGCAATGATTAGTTGCCAAATTTGAAAAGATTGAAACTGTTCTAGTCCACAGGCAGCATTCTTATTTCAGGGCTTTTATAGTTCAGATTTCCTACAGACTAAGTCATACCAGCTCTCTTGGTAAATCTGCACCAGAGAGGTATGACCAAGACTGCAAAAAGGAACAGGATTTAAGAATTGCTATGCCTTGGTTTGCTCTGGTTTTCCCTGTGCCAGGATTCAGTTTCAACTTTGTGCCGAAGTGCTTCACCTCATGTTCACTGAAGCTGCAGACAAACACAGTAATCTCCACAAAGCAGCTGCAAGACTAGTTCCTAATATTCCCTGTCTTTGCCAGTTACTCTGAAGCTATTTTTCCTTAGTTATGGCTTGCCTTAGTTTCAAGTCAAAAGCTATGATGACAAAGATCTAGAGTGCTTTTCTCAACAGTAAGTCGTGCATTGAGGTCAGATTTCAGAGCAGAGGTGGTCAAAAAAAAAAAAGTGTTTAGGATGCCAGATGTTTAACATTTTTATTTTCCCCCCTCTTTAGCTTTAAGAAAAAATATCAAAATGCTTCTCTACTCCTTTGGCAGCCCAAATTACCTGCCAATCTTTTGCCTTACATACAAAAAAGCTAAAGTTGTAACAGTAGACTAACATTTTTCACAAATACAAAGGTTTTAACTTTAAAGGAAAGGTCACCAACTTGAAAAGGCTGTGAAACAATATTCCAGTCTAGAGAATCCATGGTTAGCACCCTTCTCATTGAACGTGTATAATTAGAAATCCCACAGAGTAAAAGATCCAGCCCAGAACAGCTTTAAGCCGTATTAAAAATGAGCCTTTGGCACATCCACAGCAAGAAACTGAGCAGGTCTGGAGTCTACATAGGGAAAGTTAAGTATGCATGATAAAGTACATTATTATTCACATTATTTTCTCTAGCTAACAGAAGGAAGTGTTGGGGACAAGCTCCTCTAACTTTTACAAATGTTCTAAACATAAACATAAGGCTTATGGGGATAAAAAGCTTTGCTTAACTGTGGGAACACCAAAGAGTGGAACCAAAAAGAGGAGAAAACAAAGGGGTTACCCTAAAAAAACCCAGCCACCTTTGGAACCCTAAAGGATGAGAAAATGCCTGTAATTCATACCACAGGCTTCACTAACATGATGCTCACATTTGCTCCACTTTTCCCTTCCACTCTTTGTTTCTTCTTGCTGCTCATCATAAATTTTGGCCATTTTCCCAACTCAGTAAAAGGCATTATTGACATTTCCAGCAAACAACTTGAAAAGTCACAAATCAAAGCAGTGGGCCTGTAGTAGTCTACTCCTGGGCATAGCCCAGAAATGGGTTAAGTGGGGAACACAAATATCCCAAAGGCAACATGTGGGGTGCAGAATGTGTCAAGGCATGGCAGGTGCATGCCTGCCCTGGTCTCCCAGTGCAGTACAACACATCCGTTTTCTGTGGACAGTCTGGAACTTTTGTGCCCTAAAGTAATTAATGGATGTGGTGAGTCCCTGTGGAAGGGGAAAGGAGAATGAGTTTGCACCTTCTCAGCCCCACCGAACAGCTGGGAAGAGTGTGATCCACGATGGTTATGCAGATATATGGATTCTGAATGGGCAACATTGGCTGTCACCCAAAACAAAGATAGCATTACTGAGAAGCAATAAGATACCAATTACAAAAATTGGATATCTATAACCGGAACAGAAGGAATAGACCGGCCTAAGTCAGCAAATCTGTGGTTAGGACTGCATCTGGCGCTATACCATCCATATATTGTCTATAACACATTAGCTTTGAAGTTTAAAACCGGTTTATCTAGAAAATAAGGGGATTGGCATTGGTTTTGCTCCTACATGAATGGATAACACTTCAAATTGATATAATTTGTTACCACCTTAACACAAAAATATGAATGTCTATTATTAGCACATCAAATCAGAAGGGGTAGAAAAGAGGTTAGTGGCAGGAAAAGACAAGTGCTGGCAATCTCCACTTTCTCAGCAGCTGAATAAAAATACAAAAGCAAGGGGGGGGGCAACTCTTGTTCATTATTTTTCAGATTTATAAAAAAATATTTGTTAGTGTTTTATTATTTTTTTTTTCACCAGTTATTACCAGCAAGGTTGCTTTTCTTTTAATCTAAAATATGTTAATAACACTGGTCAAAAATACCTGATAAAAAAAAAAAAGAGGAATTTATAGGAATCGACAACAACATTCTTCTTACTAGCAAAGCAATTTTTGCTGTTCATTTACTTTGTGATTTGTGTTATATAGTGTTATATAGTGTTATATTAACATATGGTAATGTACTGTAAGGCTTTTTATAGAAAACAGACTTGAGATGACCAGAGGTCTAAGGTGTCTGCAGAAGCTTGTTTAAACAATAGCCTACCTACTTCCACTGCAGCTTCCACTATCAGACACAAAAGCTATCAAAAAAAATGTCTCCTGACATATATCTCTACATGCTACAATTACTGAAACAACTGCTGCTCACAATATCATGACAAATTATGAACTCACAAAACAGATTTGGGACATGTGAAGTAAACTGCAGTTATCATACACTTGTGACAGTTTCACCTGCAATAGGCTCAATTACACGTGTCCAAACTATGTTAACATAGCTTATAAACAGCTGTACAGAAAAAAGAAACAATATTTAGACAATCTGTAAACTATGCAACTTCCTAAAATTTACAGATAATGAATTAAACTTGAAAAAACCCTTATGTAACTGTGCTCTTATTTATATCACTGCATGGAACTCTTCTAAATAAACAAAAAAAATTTCAAAATAAATGAATAAAAAAATAAAATCTTATAATTACTAAATCACAAGAAAGAAAAAAAATAACCCAATTAAAAATGTCATTTTATAAGATGTCATGGGATGAAACATTCTAAAACAAAAGCTGACGGGGTCGGGGGCAAAGCAAGCAACTCAGGAATGCTTTATTTTATCACTTATATCTAGCCTACAATACTGAAACACTGACAATAGGCTAAGTTACAGTAACTGTCTGATAAGAATGAATGTTATCCTTTGGAGCATAACTTGGCCAGTTAAAATGTATTTTTATGTGAACAGAAGGGGCCTCAATTTACTGTTAAAAATACTCTGCTACAGAAAATACCTTTTTCTAAGCACTTTAAAAGAACTGCTGATGTCAGGTAAGTAGAAATAGCAAATATTTATCCTCACATCAGGGAAGGATTAGAGACCCAGAACAGGTTACAGATTTTTTTAAAATGCATTTTATACCTGATAAGCTTTGTGGCTGATGCCATATACTAATGGATTTGCTCTCATCCGTACATAAAGATAAGTGTAACTTATCCACTTTACTGCTTCTTCCACATTAGTTACTGTTCCAAGAGCAATCTGGAAGTAGGAAAAGAGAGAAAATTAAATGTATGTTACAGCTGAACATAAGTATTTGGCTGAAAACATACAGAATTCAGATCATTAGCACTATCACAGGACAACAACTTGAACCATTTATACATGTTCATCTTAGGAACATCTAATAACATGGTATGTTCTGTGACATACAGTGACCCGCATGATCTTTCCCACACCACTTATGATTTTTACAATTAAGAGATGATACTGAGCAAGCTTGTTAGAAAAAAAGACAAACAAAACAACCTAATTCTTCAGCAAATATGCTTAGGGTAATTTAAATTAGAGTACCTTTAAAAAAAAAAAATCTAAATTTAAAAGATTAATTTTTCATACCAATGTAAAAGCCATTTCTGGTTCCAGTCCTAAATCAAATGATACCAACAACCTTTAGGATTTTCCTCAGCATGCCCTCATATTTGGCAATCTGTTCATACACAGTTTTTACAAATACTGTTCTCCTTTTTTATCTGTCAAGTCAAACATATAGGTACCTGCTACATTTTTGTTATATCAAAACAACAAAATTGAACAGGTAATATGTACATATATACAAATATTTATTTATTTTTCAAGACAAAATCAGGTATATCAAAAGTGTTTTTGCTAGATGACTTTTTTGCTAATTCAACAGTTTTATCACCAAATTATTTACCAGACACACATATTTACTGACAACTTCAGCTCTATTTTTTATTGGTTACATTTTACTGCTTATTCCAGTTAAACTGATTTTAACAGGAGAATTTAATACTTCCTGCGTGTCCCATGAACAAATATTTTTTGGTTGTTGCTGGTTGCTTAAAACAAGAAAAAGTTCCTCTTAGTGAATTGTTGTGATGCATTACTATATTTTCTAAATTATTTTTGTTTTATTGGTGTTTGGATTTCATATAAACGTTCCACATGACTTGGCAAAAACTAAAAAACCCCTATACACCTCTAAGTGATTTCATATGCATGTTCAGATCTAAGCATCTAGACCTTAATAATAATACAGACATTCTTTTTGAAATAACATAATATCTAGTAAAAACTAAGAATGCAAGTGAAATCTGCCCTGAGTTAAAATAACTTAAATCCGGCAAGACCTTGTTGATATCAATGACTAATAGCATGGAGTAACCCCAACCTTGGTCTTCCACATTTTTCAAGTGCTATTTTGTTCTTCAACAGCATAAGGAGGTCAAGGGAAGCCCCACTGTGTTGGTTTTCAAAGTATACAGCTATATAATGCACTGACGTAGCTACAAATACATTCAGTTCTTCATAGACTACTATAGGGTAAACATCTGATACAGCCCACAGGTTATTATTACTCAATTTGCTACCCAGGTTAATTTCAGCATTTGGTTTCTTTCCACGATTCAAGTATCTTTCAGTACACAACCTGAAATAGCATAACAACATAGTCCAATAGTAACATTTTCCCCCAAACAATCATGAAAACATAAAATTCTCATTACCAAGGACAGTGAAATCCGATAATTAAAAGAAACAAAAAAACACCCACTTTTTTGCCTCATTTGTTAAAATATCTGATTGTATTACTTACAAATTAATTATTTTCATAAGTTAAAAGTAAAACTGAGGGGAAAAAAGTGATTATGAAATACAGTTGGGTTTCAGATACTATACTGAAATCTAATACTGCGCTTTCCTTCCTCCCCCGACTTCAATGAATATTCACTGAATAATATGCAGAGACAAAGAACAAAACCGGCAACTTCTAAATATTTGCTGCCATCTAGTGTTCAAGTATAGTTCTTGTGGCTTGTTTGAAAATGTATACCTTTGTTTAAAACGGTATGAATGATGGAAGTTATCTTATTAATACAAACACTTAAGAGTAATTATGAAATAAATTATTTACAAAGTTAGGAGAGGACCTCTTAAGACCTAGGATATGTACTAGTCATAAAATCAATAAATAGACAAGCTGATACTTTATTAAAGTAAAAGAAAAAAATGTCTAAATTTTCCAGCATTTCCTCAACCATGTATTAGGTATTTAGTTACAGATGGAATAATCAATGAGTAGAAATATTTACTATGTTGACATTGTATTGTCTGATTGCACAAGTTGTCACAAAACACTTTTTTTTTTTAACTGTTGAAATACAAATAACTGTTGCACTCACAAAATGAAAACTTAGGTATTATATTAAACCAACTCATTGTGTCATTTTATATGAAAAATATCATCAGCATCACAAATTTTCAGCTAATTGTTTAATGGTTGATGTCACCATCACTGGGTGATGTGCTTAGTAGTCAGCATTTTCATGAAATAATTTTTTTTTTTTACAAATGCTATCCCACAGACTTTTATCAACTTGATAAAGTTGAACAGTATTTCAGAGGAGGTCTTTTTGATTTTCAAAAAAGTGTAAACAGATATAGATAGCATGGCTTTTTGGGGGTAGTTTTTGAAAAATGAAGTTTCTATCTCTGATATTTCTATACAACTTAGAAAAGGGCATAAAAATATTACTGCATATATTATACAATATATTGTATTTTTTGCATAAGAATGCTTAATTGTTATTATATTTGTATAATTGAGTCAGATTACATGGATGAAAAGTTTCTATATATGAATCAAATATTTGTTTTTAAGGTAAGAGAGCAAGGAATCTTTCTAACAACCTAATACGCAATTTTCTGTTTGCTTTGGAAACAATGAATTTTGAATTACCATTTCAGCATCTGAAGTGATTATGGTCTTATTCCTGTATGGTTTTTGAAATAATTTCTGAATGCTACTAGAATTTTCCCAAGTGGGACAGAATCTCCTCCAGTCACATGTGACCAAAGGACTATTTATAAGTACAACTGAACTACATCAGAGTTGTCATTACCCGTTAACTCCAATAACTTGTCTACCATCTGGACACAGCAAAAGAAGGTGAGGGGAGGACAGATGAGGTTCCTGGTCTCATGCAGGTCAGGTCAGGCCTCAGGGCCCTGGACACCCTGGGACAAAACTTCAGTTCCCCGCAGCCTATGCTTTGCTCCATACCCAGATTAGCTGTTCAGTCACCCAGCTCCTGAGTGCTTTGAAGGAATTCTGTCTCTTCTGAGAACCACAATAGTTGCCCACTCTTTCAAGGCAAAAAATAGATTAAGAGGTTTGTCCAAACTAAACAAATCACCACCTTTTACATTCCTGTCTTCACAACATAATCATAGGTAAATGCAAGGAAAGGCACAGACCCTGGGGAAGGTATACCTACTGTCCAGCACTGCAAATCCTCTCAGTTGCTAAGCTCTGGAGTCATCTCAGCAACAAGCTGGGGTCCAGCTGTGGATGTCAGGGAGGGCTTTATCAGGTGGAAACAATTAGGGAAGGAATGGTGACCTGCATTGTATGAGCTATTGATGATAGTTCCCAGATAAGTTAAAGTTTATGGTCTAATTAAACCCCATCCCCTGCATCTTATCTTTCTTCCTGTATTTCCAGAAAATACAGCTGTAGATATTTTCTGTTTGCCAGCTGGTCAACTGACCCAGGACTTGCTCCTCTCGACTAAGCACCCTAACCAGCTGTTTATTTTATTCATTTTTACACTGCATTATGCCCAGTGGCACAACTTCAGCAGAAAAGAAAAAGGGCATCTCCACGCCTATGTTGATCATCACTGATCATTTACTCTTCCTTCTGCTCATTTTTAGAAGAAAACCCCCACCAAACCAAACCAAAAGTCAAAACAAATCTGCAGGAGAGAATTCTCAGTGGATTGAGGTGCTGAAATACATGTTCAAAGTCTTAATTTTGGTGTCAACTCAATGAAGTTAAGTTTATTTCAGCTTTCCCATTCTGTAGCTTTCCTAAGAACAAATGCACTGGGACATCAAGCCAGCATTCTGTCGCTGAGATTAGATTACTGCAAATGCTGAATGGCAGAAGGTGTCAATAAGAAGCAAGCACCATATAAATTTCTCCCAAATTCTTAAACTATTGCATCTCAAGGTCTTTAGTTAAAGGTATCGCCTTTGCATTTGATATCTTTCAATGCATTTTTATTCAATTTTTGTACAGTTTTTGAACTACTCTACCCTTTAGATACAACTCCCTGCAGCAAAGAGTTCCATAGTCTAACCACTCAGCTGGCATCCTTTTGTTTTCTGAACCTGCAATGAACTCACCTCAGCCAATATTTCCTGGTTCTTGTCCCAGGAAAGATGCAATTTTTTCCACGTCCCTCATTACTTCATAAAACTCTGTCATACAATCTCCCATTTGTCTTTGTTCTCACCAGAAGAGTGCAGGTAAACTACTGTGTTCCTTTCATAAAAGCTGATCTATTCCTTTGCCCATCCTCTGAAAATTTTCTGCTTCTAGGAAATCAATTTTGAAATGGGCATTAAAAATACACTAATTTTTTTGCATCATTACCCAGATTTTGTCTCCTGCACCACATAAGCCTAGGTACAAAATTCAAGGCTCTAGATTCCACTTAGTGATTGTGTGGCTAGGATTATATATTGTATTACACCAAATATTTAAATCATTACCTCATTCTTACCAGCTACCTATTTCTGCCAAGAGATCTGGTCTATATAAAAGCAACTTCATATTCTTCTGGAAATACGAAGTCCTCCCATATTTGCAACTGCTGCCTTCATTTTACTACTTCTTCTTTCACCTACTGAT
Source organism: Burhinus bistriatus (assembly GCA_013397275.1). Taxonomy (NCBI): domain Eukaryota; kingdom Metazoa; phylum Chordata; class Aves; order Charadriiformes; family Burhinidae; genus Burhinus; species Burhinus bistriatus. Next base: position 823,645 of record VYXH01007250.1, on the reverse strand, counting down.
CTGTCTATAGTAAATTAAGAATTTAAATGGTTCAGCAGCGCTTCTGGCCTTTAATTGGTTTCTCTTTACAATTACAGCATAAGCATTTGGCTTTCCTGAATGATTTGTAATAAAAGCCAACTCTGCTCCTAAAATATATTTTACTATATATCAGTGCAGATTTACTGGTGCTAACAACAGGCTGTGTTATGGCAAAGATGACAGTGGCCATCAGCATACTGTCTAGATTTCTGTAACAAATCAGTCAATAAACATGTATTTTGTCTCCGTATAGTGCTATTGTTACTGCCAAAAAGATAGTGTCTATAAAAAGATGACCAAAACTGAATGTGCTTCCTAAGAGTATCTACTGATCAATACAATGGCATATATTTTAAAATATACCTATTTTTTTCAGAATGCTGCATCTTATGGAATAGTCATCTCCAGATAAACATAACAATTTCTAAAACACCTGTATTCTTCTCAGAGGATTCCACTAACTTAGATCAAATCAGCATATATATGTTTAGACTGTCTCCAGTTATAAAGAAATTATGAAGTTACCTTTCAAAAAACCCTAACACAATAGTTCCTTGTAATTGCTTATAGTATTGATTTCCTGTAATCTGGCAGGTGCTAAATTTTTCTGCATGTCATGACAGAAGGATAAGTAACATCACATGTATCAAATGACAAAAAAATGGTGGTTTCATGCCCTTGTTAATCTGTTTTTCAGCATTTTCCATTGCTATTTTTACTAACAACCACTTATCACAGCGATTAACAAAATTCTAACTGCATCTTCAGCTTCTGTAACTGTACTGCAGCCACAGAAGCTACAGTAATTTAAAGCCACGAGTACACTGTTCTTTCCAGATAACACTACCATTAGATAAAATCTGAAAATAAATAGTTCTGTCTAAACTAATTTTCCAGTTTTCTGCACTTTTCCCCAAACCCTGTGGTAGAAGTGCTGCACTTAGAAGTAGTTTTAATGATACTGTACGTCACATACTTTCTATGTATCTTTGATTGGATAAATTTAAGTGACTACCTCCTACAAAACAGAATTATTGTTTTATTCCATTATTTTTTTCTTCTTTCCTTCTACTATTTTAACAAGGCAAGAGGATTAACTTATTAATTTTACACCTTCAGTGTAACCAAATTATTTTTGCAGTGTCTACTAGCAATATTTTTCAGAGAACTACTTGGATACTCAATTACTGTTAAAAGCCACTCAATTTCTATTGAGATTTCCTCTACTTCTGGAAAGAATTTCAGTAACGTGTACACATTTGAAAAGAAACTACTTAGCAGAAATACATACTTCCTTGGACAAACAAATCGTTCTCTTTTTGGGTAAAAATCTACATAAAGCTTCAGGAGTAGAGATTGCTTTTGTTGTTGTCAGTCTTATCTAAAATTGCTGCAAGTCATTGTTTTTCTTTTGGACAATTTTTAGTGTGTCATAATTACTGTAGACGTTACTGTTCTAAGCTCACAGAACCCTTTCTCCCTTGAATGTCTTGCTTTTTGATACTTTTCTTTCCTCTTCATTAAGCAGCCATTTGGACATACTCAGCTGGTGTTAGAGAATGGTATTTACTTTTCCAAGTCTTCAGTGACTTTTTTTTTTAACAACTTCAAGCTAGTAGAGTGCTTACTATTAAATGCAGAGAAAAGAAAAAAAAAGAAAACAGAAGATACGACTACCTTTAAAAACTGCTGTTAAAACCACAAGCCTGGGAGAAATTAAAATTGTTTTGTATTCTAACAATCAACCAGGTCTGTTCCACTTTCAACTTTTTTTGGTGCTAACTGCACCAAAGTAAATACTAGCAGCAGTTTGGTACCTTAATTTACTATCTAGTACAGTAACATACAGAAACATAGGTTCTAGAGCACAAGTCTTATGAGGAGCAGCTGAGGGAACTCAGGTTGCTTAGCCTGGAGAAAAGGAGGCTGAGGGGAGACCTTATCGCTCTCTACAACTACCTGGAAGGAGGATATAGTGAGGTGGAGGTGGGTCTCTTCTCCCAAGTAACAGGTGATAGGACAAAAGGACATGGCCTCAAGTTGCACCAGGGGAGGTTTAGATTGGATATTAGGAAAAATTTTGTCACCGAAAGGGTTATCAAGCATTGGAACAGGCTGCCCAGGGAAGTGGTTGAGTCACCATCCCTGGAGGTATTTAAAAGATATGTAGACGTGGTGCTTAGGGACATGGTTTAGTGGTGGACTTGGAGTGCTAGGTTAACGGTTGGACTTGGTGATCTTAAAGGTTCCTTCCAACCTAAATGATTCTATGATTCTATACAAGCAGACACTTGCTACATTATAAATATTTTGTTAAGCCATTCTAAATACTTCCTGTGAGATAAATACCTAGGACTTAAAACGAAGAATCTGCACAGTGGAATAGCAAAAGGAGGAAGATGAGAAGAATCCTGAAGTATAACTATAACCAAATACGTCTTTTCTTTAATACTGAAAATAGAATTACTTTTAGATTTAATTTTTTTTTCCCTTCTGCATAAGAAGTTCAAAAATGTAAACTCACTTGTCCCCTCAAAAAAAAACCCCAACCAACCCACAAACCAAAAAACCACCCCCAAATCCCTTTCTCCAAGCTTGCATATAACAATCACCTCTGCTTTCTGGCCTTGCTGGAAAATTTGTGTATTTTGGAACTACAGCTCAGATCAGAGGAACAACACGCTGCCCATTAAAACCTCTCTCTCTCTGCAGAATATTACACATTTAAAATTAATAGCTTACATCTCATACTTTCTTAACTAAGCATTCTCAGATGAGAGGGAAGAAATAGGACTGGAACTCCTGGTTCATCACATCAAATCTTTTTTGCCTCATATGCAATGACATCTTCCATACAAATACCACCACTTACTACAAAATCTTCACCATAGAAAAAAATTAGACTTGTTTTATCTGCACTACTGCTAAAAAACAGACTGTTCCAGATCTTATATTTCAGGCAAGCTTACTTATGAGCAGGGTGATGAACTCCTGTACTAGTATTGGCCAAAATTATCTTTTTTTTTCCCTTTCTCTTATTCACTTCTAGTTCCAGCTAGTTATAGAGAGCTGTTATACCTCCTTTGAAACTTTCTTCTGCTAAGCTAACCAACAACATTTTTTAGGGTATGTCAGTAAAGTATTTTCCCCACAAAAGCTAGCTTTTTTGCTGGAGCTCTGTGGAAGGAATACTTGAGATTCCTGGTATAATTCAGGTGGGCACACCAGCACATCCACACATCTTCTAGACAATCTGGAGCAATACAGACCAAGCCTGAAAAAACAGTAGCATATAGCCATGCCATTTGTTTTTCACAGTATGTCAATCACAGAGATCTTCTCTGATCCAGTTCACAACAGGTACTTATTCCATTGTCTTTGTAATTCTTCACTGACCTGAAGGCCTTCTGTGAGATGGGAGGACTAAATTTCTAATATTAAAATACAAAACAGTAGGAAAAAAAAATCCTTTGCTGTGAAGGAAAGAACATCCAGCTCTTTTTTCCTCATCTACTTCATGTATCTCAAGAAAAAGAACAAAGCTTTTCTATGAAATCTGGTTGGATTCCTTCCTAGTGAAAAGGTATACAGTATCCCAAGACCAGATCTCTCTCTCCTAACTTCTTGGTGTGCTGAACAATAACCACAGGTAATTGTGGCCTTCAAAACCAACTTCAGGATTTAAATTATTACTGCTAATGTGTAAGTTGCTACTATCCAATTTTAGAGAACTGAATATCCAGTTCCACTTAGAAAATATTCACAGGTGTCTATCTCCAGAAATACAAAAAGTTGTCAAAAGGAAATGGTTGAGAGCTCTACACCTGCCCACTACTAGCGTGCTTTCTCTTTATTCTTCCTCTCTCCTTTGTGGTAGAAAGAGGGATGGGAAAATTGCAAATGGCTCCTTTTCGTCACATTTGTGTGTCATGATCTGGGGGAATTCAATTTCTCTCCCCTTCCTTGTACTCACACCACCCCAGAGCCTCGAGGTAAAGAGGAGCAGCTGTGAGCGCAGACAAGTGTCAATATTTTCATTCCCTCATATTTGTGTGTGGAAATACTTGGAATACAGTTAAACCTTATTCTGCTTCTGATGTGTGACTGTATTTGGGCAGAAATTTTTCTTCTTAACAGGAATGAAGAAATAACTTATGAGACCCCTTAAAAGAAAAAACAAAATAAAACAAAACAAAGCCAAAATCGTAAATGATCACTCAGTCATTTGTAAAGAATCAAGGAATTAATCTTTACATTTTAAAAGGTCACTGTATCAGTTTCTGCTCCTTTCCAGAATTTCCTTTTAAAATTATTTATGATTGAATAATGTAAAGATTTTAAAGTGATGAAAAGGTAAAAAATGAACAGAAATATCTAAGACCTATAGAGATAAAACAGAAGCACCACCTTAAAAAAAACAAGACTATTCCTAATAGACCAAATAAACATCACATCTTTCAAAGGGATAATCAGTTTTAAGATGTCACTGGGCTTTTCAGTTTAGCTGAACTCCTTTACTTTTATTGAAAAAATGTCTGATGTCTTTGAAAAACAGTATTTTCTTTTCATTTAAGCATGTTTAAATTTCTGAGGGTTCCTTGCAAAAAGCATGTGTGTGTATATACACATTTTTAATTAGTTATTACAATAGATAGCTTTTGAATCCTTATATTTTAATATGACAGAGGTCAGTATTCTCAATACAACCACAGCATTTAAAAAAAAAAAAAGTGCATTTTAAGATTTAAACTGAAGCAAACAGGGACCTTGCTATTTACAATAAACCAGTTCTGATTACCACTGTAAAACAGAACAAAGAGAAGAGTTCTAGCCAAGTACATTAGTCTTCCTATACTGTAGTCAACCATGTGAAGTAAGTTTGTTTATATACAGATATGCTTTAATTTTTTTGTGGATTTTAATTTGCAGTTATGCAAAACACAGTAAATTCTAATAAAGTGCTTCGGATTAAAAGGTAAATGCTACGTTTCTACAGTTTTATCTTCACGATATTTTGACCCTCTGTACTACTTCTAATACCTACTACATTTTGTAAAAGGCCCCCAACATTTTCACACATGTAACAGTTCACTCCTCTTAAACATATACACCTATAGACTACCAGGAATAAATAAAATTTTCATTTTAGATATTTTAAGTGTGACAATCTTGCATTTTTGTTTCAAATCATATTAACCCCTTTAATGTTGCTAGTTTCTCTAAATGATTCAAAGGTTACCTCTGCATTTAGGTTGTCTGCAAGGCTTTCAAGAAACTGGCTTTCAATTGGATTCTGCTGAGTAAGAAGAGTCAGGTAATGACTGAGTTTATCATGAGTTGTAATAATGATGCCTTCTCCGAATTTGTCAAACTGAGGCCGTCCAGCTCGACCAAATATCTGCATGACATCTAAAATTCCAAGGTCAACAAAGGAGCCTCTTTTTGCAGCATATATTTGTGTTCCCTGGTTGAGGAAAAGTTAATAAAAATTAACATAAATACACATGAATATAATCCTGATGAGCTGAATACTGAAATTAGGCAAATATAGTATGATTTCAGAAGTGTACTTTAACTAATCCTTTCATAATCTTTGATATATTTAAATCTTTACTATACAAACTAGACTCCCACTGGAGAGAATCAGTTTAATGAGATATAAATAACATTTCAAGTCAATCAGACATTTCCCCTCCAGGCTCAAAACCCACAATAAAGATCTTGCTATCTATGCTTCTTTACAGGGTTCTTTGAAGAAAGATACCCACGTGCAGAGTAATGGAAGCTCTTACCTTAATAACAACAGCATGAGCAGGAAGATTGACACCCCAGGCAAGCGTAGCTGTACAAACTAGGACTTTGATATGTCCGTTAGAAAACAAGTTTTCAACCAAACTTCTGTCTTGCCGCAGCATTCCTGCATGATGAATACTAAATCCATCTGGAAACAGCTCACGTAACTGCTTATTTCTGGATCTCTGTACCTAGAATGGACAAGCACAAAAATTAAATCCACTTCTAATACAGTACAAGAAGCACTGCATTAAAAAAATTACAGGGAAAAACCCCATTGAATATTATTATGAGTCAGATGAAAGGAACTATTTCTATTAATGTCAAACTTTTTATCAATGCCAGTATATCATGAATGAATTTGACTTATATTCTCATTTTCCACAGAATACACTTAATTGTTTAGAAGAATACTTTTATAAAAATATAGCTTCACTTAAACAGAGATCCCAATTTAATGTTAACCAGTATGAACACCGAAACTGAGAACTCACATATTGCTTTTCCTTAAAAATAACTCTTTCAGAACATGCAGGCAGCTAGGACAGGCTTAAGGCAGCAGGCCGTACATTATACTTAACATTAAGGAGGGGATACCCTTCCCCACCAACAGCCATTACATCAGCTCAGCACAGTGTGAATTAATAAATTCATAGTACGGAATCAAGCTGTTCATCTACCCCTCATTTTTACCTTCCCCATGCGTAGGAGGCTCAGATCTCAGTCTGCAAAACCTCAGGTCCTTCAGCCTCCCGCTGTGCACGAGGTCTGTAAGTGTGTCTCCCTTATTTCTGGGTGCTAGCTTTATCATGCTTCACCTAAACCGAGTGTTGACTCAAAGTTAAGAAAAACTAATACACTTCCCTTCCAAACACTAAGCTCTGAAACTCAAATTGCTTCTAGTGTGTCTTCCAGAAGCAACTGTGAAGGAAAAAAGAAACCCAACCACTTAAAGAGGAAACACAAACCACGAGAGTTCATGCCATTTTAGCCCAATGGGAATAGTTGTCTTCCTGTTCAGAACATGGCTTTGGCCTAAAGCTCAAGTACCACAAGAAGTACAGCTCTTTTATTACAATTAATGAGGAAAGGCAGGGTAACCCCCTGTTGTAAACTGGAATAAAGGACCTTCAATGAAGCTTGTATCAGCTTAAATATAAGGTCAGAAAGCATGCCATACACAATCTCTTTAACCTTGCCCCTGGCTACTGGTTCCTTAGATCTTCGTGTTTCAATGTTCCTGATTTGCCACAAACACCTGTGATTTTCCTCCCATCTCTTCCACATTCCTAACTGGTGCATTCACTGCATTCCAAAATTGATCACTGCTGAATATGACATCAGGAGGGTTGTGGTAATGATGCCTCTAATCTTTCCCTAAAACAGATTCTTTATTATCATTGCCAGCAGAGAATCTCTACTTTTCCATAGACCACAAGCGCATCAAGAATTTTTTTACTATCACTGTATTTTCACCCCTGTATATTATAGTGAATTAATTCTAGATCAAATTATGATTATTATTTTTTAAAATCTTCACATTTACTAGTACCTGACACATAGCCACTGAAAGTTGACTTAAGGGACACAGACTGGGTAAAGCAAAGCAAAATATGCTTCACAGTACTGGCATACTGCCAAACATAAGCAATAAATCTCTGCAAACAGAAATAAATAGGGAGATGGGAATGCAATTATAAAGGAGGACATGAAAAGAAAAATACTGTAGGAAAAACACATTTCTCAGCTTCACAATTATTCAGCTTCTCAATATCTGATCTTTCCTACTTTAGCAGTAATTATTTACTATTCATTTAAGGGAAATCAAACTCAGCTTTTAACTACACATGATTTTTTGGCAAATTTAATTAACTGCTGTAGTGGTTAAAAATGAATAAATAAGAAATTGAGAAAGTGGCAGTGCAGTTCATGAAGCTTACTCTTTATATGCTAGCAAATGGAAACAACTACTTCATAAAGAACACAAATGCACCAAGGTTTGCATTTATCGTATATGAACAACAAATCTCACAGAAGACAGGCACGTGGAAAACTTAAATCAGCTGCAAATCTGAGAATCATTGTGATACATAAATTTAGATTGATCTTGATTACATTCAGAATGTGGTGTAAGCATTTAACGTAATTAGCTTTTGTCTTAAATAAAGCAAATCTTCCTATGTGATAGGACAACCATCAGAAATTTCACTTTTTTAGTAGAGCTGCTTGTATTGGTGTCACGTGGCTATTTTACAGGTATTAAAATAACTACTTTTCAAAAAGCACAATTATTTAATATAAAAAATTACACTTGAAATATTATAATCTGTAGCTGAAAAAGCTACCAGGTCGAGGGAGGTGATTCTGCCCCTCTACTCTGCTCTGGTGAGACCCCACCTGGAGTACGGCATCCAGCTCCGGAGCACTTGGCACAAGAAAGACATGGACCTGTTGGAGCAGGTCCAGAGGAGGGCCACAAAAATGATCAGAGGGCTGGAGCACCTCTCCTATGAGAACAGGCTGAAAGAGTGGGGGTTATTCAGCCTGGAGAAAAGAAGGCTCTGGGGAGACCTTATTGTGGCATTTCAGTACTTAAAGGGGGCTTATAAGAAAGATGAGGAACGACTTTTGACTAGGGCCTGTTGTGATAGGACAAGGGGTAATGGCTTTAAACTAAATGAGGGTAGATTTAGACTAGATATAAGGAAGAAATTTTTTACGACGAGGGTTGTGAAACACTGGAACAGGTTGCCCAGAGAGGCGGTAGATGCCCCATCCCTGGAACATTCAAGGTCAGGTTGGACTAGAAGACCTTTAAAGGTCCCTTCCAACCCAAACTATTCTACGATTCTATGAAATCTTGTTCTCTGATCTCCACAATTGAAAAATTACATACCTTTGTTTGTAATCTGATTGCTTATGTTGTCTAATGCGATTGCAGGCAGGGCAATTTACCAATGGGAAACTAAGAGTAAAATCTTGTACTCTATATGGAAGGAAATTGTATTTGTTTACAGTTTTAGGAAGTACGATTTAACCAACTTAGAGAAAGAACCTTGTGAATATAGGAAAAAGGAGGAGAAAGGGGAAAAGTTTGTGACAGAAAACACATTAAGATATGGCAATGCTAGTCTGACTATAATTCAAGTACTTACAATCTCAAGATTAAGCAACCATTTAAAAATACGTAGGTACACCTAAACGTATCCACATAGTTGCGTTTAGAAAGAATATCCACATGCTTCTAAAATGTACCACACATTCTAAACCAACATCTTTGAAATGCTTAATATTCACAGGATTTATCTGTTCATTTTTTGAATCTATGAACTGCTAGATTTCCAGGTCGCACAGTAACCAGTTTAGAGACACATTAAATAAAATTTTTCCAATAGAAGATGATAAACTTTTTTTAATGAAAAACTCCCAGCCCACTTTTGACATAGGAAAAAACAAGTGCCAGGCAAATCAAATCATTAAGTATCCTCAATGATTCCATTAACCGCACAGAAATTGAATTAATTTTTTTCCCATAAATTTGTGGGCATTTAAAATTACAAAGAAACAAGGCAAGTTAGTTCAGGAACAATGAAGTAACCCAATTTTATAAAGTTACACTTGAGAAAATAAAATAAAAAAAAATAATCACATATCTCAGTGATGGCTTGGAAGACTGCTCACATCGCATATCCTTTAATGGCAACATATTTGCAAACAAACCTTCTAAGCTCTTATGCCAATGAATTGCACGGTTATTCTGTTAAATCTGGATTTAACAGTTGCAGAGACAACAAAACCAAAAACCAATGGTTGCAGAGACAACAAAACCAACAACTACTAAATAAGGCAAGTGAAACTGTAAAGAGTTATACTACTCCCATCCTGTTCTATTACAGACTAAAAGGTTTTGCTTAAAATTTATACAAAATGTTGCTAAGTGCCTCAGGTGTATGGTGAAGTTGTTATTATGAGGTCTGGCACTGGTTTGATTAGAATTGATTTTCTTTCCTCTCCCCTTATTGCTCAAGAGGGCTGTAGATTTATGACCTTTGCTTACATGTGTGTGTGCATCTAAAACGGTATGTATTAAATAAATTCCTAGTTTAGCTTGCTGCCAACTATATTTCTCCTTTAAATGTCTTGAATTTCATGCAGTTCTTGATTAAGACATATTAAAAATGTCACAGTTAGACACAGAAAAATGTCCTGCTTAATTTTAATGAGAATTGAGGCATACATTGCAGAAAAAAGATTTAATTAGCTAAATACTTAAAAAAGATAACACCCTTTCTTACCCTTTGCTTGCATCCGGTCACAAAGGTACCATCATTCATAAAGATTATAAGCTGCATGCTTTTTGTCTGAACTACCAATACTACATGAATCAAAGAATGAAATTTTTAACAGGCTTATAGGTATTTTTTTCTTATTTTATCTAAAAACAAGTAAAAAAGAGTAATAAAGCTTGATTATGAGAAGCAGCTGCCAATAAATTACTTCTTAATAAGTTAAAGATCAATTTATGCCTTTTCTTTAATTTCCAGTTACTACACTCATCTAGGACAGACTAAGTAGTTCATCACTGCTTGGTAAGATCAGATTTTTTTTTTCTTTCTGTAAATTACTAATTTTTCCTTTTTGCTTCCTCATTTTGAAGACATTTTTGTTTGCAACTTTGAATTTTGGTGTTTTTGCCCCACTAATAACACAGTTTTTGACTACCATGTATTTTCTTCCAGTAATGGGAATAGCACAGGCTATTCTAGTATTTTTCTCACTATCACCTTACTATAGCAAAACTTCATGCTTGTGACCATAAGACTCAATCATTGTAATTTCCTTTCTCTGGAGTTCACAATAAGGCAGCACTTGCAGTTTGCTCAGAATGCACCATTGTATTTGTTCATTGGTTTGAGTAACTCTGAGCAATTTATTCCCATCCTTCATTCTCTGCACTGTTCTGACACCCTGCAAAGTAGTAGCTCTTAATTTTGAGGCCTCATTAGCTTCACTTGATCAGTGTTGGTGCTCAGATAGCACAGATACCAGACACCCCTAAAACAAACTTATCTTTTGCTGCAGCCTTCCATGAAGGGCAGTTTTAATTAGTACTACTAATATGTGATGAATACAATTCAATTACTTCCAAAATAACTATTTTGTAACTTTCCTGAAGACATCCGAAACTGTAATTCTTAGGTTGACCTAAATTGTTTGAAGTTCCAACAAGACAAAAACCTCCTCTGCCTCATTCATCTAATCATATTGCTGAATCTGCTCTGCTGGCTCATTTAAAGAATACTGATTGTCTTTCAAAATTTATGAGAACAAGGTAAGACAGGAGAAAACTCCGTCCATTCAGGAAGTAAAGGGTGGCTGAGAAAAGCAGAATGAAAAAAGAGAAGTTGAAGAGTCTGATAGTGGGTTTATTCCTGTTCCTTAAATACAAAAAACTAACATGGCCAGTATGTATGAAGACCAAGAGAAATGGAAAGAAATGATCAAAGGATTGCATGATCATTCACCATTTTTGCTCTTCAGAATTTACTAGATACTTACGGCATATTAACTAATCTATACAAGCTAAACCTTTAACATAACTTTTATTCTTTTATTCACAACTGGTTAAAAGGAGAGAGATTAAAACTTAGACAGTGCCAATAAACCATAAGAAGGGGTTTTTAAATATGAAGTAAAAATATAATAATTTCTTGTTACAGAAAAAAGCATGAGACTTCTTAATGTGCACCGTTAGAGCAAATATAAGAAACCTAGACAAAATACTAAACCATGGACCTGAGCTGTAACACTATCCGACAGTTTATGAAAGAAACTGAATGTGAAGAAATACAGATTGGAGTCTAAAGGGAGAAAAAAGGAATGCATTTGGGCTACAATGATTTTACCTGAGGACTCTCCTTTTATGAATTAGAACTTTTATTTGTATTATTCAACTTGGACTGCCTGCATAATAACTAAGCTATCAGCAGCTGTTTCTAGGACAAAGATGAAGTGGCATGTTATGTGGTAAGAGCAAGATTAAATTATTATTTTATTACAGAAGCAAAAAATTAAGTCTGAAAGAAATTTTCCCTGAAGAATTTAAAAGTTGACTACATTTCTGTGATGAATATATATTAAACAATTGGTCCTTATCTTGTATTACCTTCCATACCTCTTGAGCAACAGCATGAAATGGAAAATTGTTAGTATTTACTAAACACATAGTAATACGCATAGCACAGAACCTACTAAATCATACATAAACAACTTGTCATGAAGCTCTTCTATAAAGTTATAAATCAGACACCCAGTGATTCAATACACTGGATTCAAGTAGTGCTGCTGTGTTGATATACCCTCACATTACTTCCCTTGCTCCTTCCTGGGAATAGCAGCATCAGCTTGACTGACTGTTCACCTTGCAGCTGGTTCCTCTGAAGAACTTAAAGACTATGGAGAGCCCCCCTCAACCAAGATGATTTGCATGACCTAGCAGATCATTTCTGGATGCATGCAGGCTGGCCAATATGCTATTCAACTTAATGAGTATGCATGCTCATTCTCTACATCTTCACTTTTAAAATGTATGTAGGTATTAACTTTGTATAGTTATCCTGAAGTAATATCTCTGTCCAACACTTACTCTTTTACTGGGTTATAATTAGTGGGTATCTGGCAAGACAGTATTTGAAGAAGGTAATTCTAGCAAACAAATGTGGATCAGTTTGAATTTCTCCTAGAAGAGTCAATAATCTAATCGTCTCCCTCTGGAGATTTAAGTTCACTGTATTAAAGTCAGAATTGTTTAAACCTATGAGTTACTGCTCTGATCAATTTTACTGAAATCACCTCAGTAAGTTCTGTAAAGCGCTCTAAAAATACCTCTGAAGGAGAAAGAAAGGAGAGTAATGTGACAGCTTTGCTTAAATGCCTTCCTCTACCAGTGTAAAAATAACAATTCTTTGAGTGCAATCATCAGGAGCACATAATTCAGGACTAATTTTTTGTATTATAGTATTAGAACTGTTTTTCTTCTGAACCTTCTCCTCTTTGTGTGTATGCAGGTTTCTGTTGATTTAGGGTTGTCTCCTGTCAATTTGCAATTTAGAAATACTTGTTTAGAATAGCACTTTATCTGTCCTTAGTCCTCAGTAGGTGACAGACTATTTTTCAGTTGTTGCACTAAAAGCAGTTCTCTTTACATGTACACATAATTTTCTGCAGGGCAGAACTACCTTCAGTGAAAGTTTTAGAAAATATTTCAGGTATCTACAACATACTGCGCTTCTGTAGTTTGTAAAACACAGAGTTGCTGCAGACTGAAGTATCAAAGAATTCAGTTTTAATGTATTTAAATCACAATTAGAAAAACTGTATGAAAAAGAGAAGGGAGGAGAAGTTTAGACAATTAGGAACAATTGCCAAGCAACCAATCCAAGTTACAACCATCTTGTTCTAACATAGCTGTGTTTTTTTATTCAAGTGAAATAATGGCCTCTTTTCTTCAAAGCTATACATTTTCATTGTCTATAACTACCAGTTTTGAAATATGGTTAGATGATACTTGTATTTTAGTACACTCTTTTGCTTATCTTTATTATTTAGACTTAGTTGCTTTCTTTCCAGCCCAGGGTTGCTAACTTTTCTACTTTTTACAGGGTCAGTGTTTCTAGATGTTCTTTGAAGAAAAAACTTGGGAAGCTGTTGTTCCCTTTAAAGGAAAATGAATTCTGTAAATATGGACCAAAAAGACTTGTCCGCTTTCAAAAGTGAAGTGACTTATAAATTTTCTGCTAATAAAGAAAAGATGAATTATTGCTGGAACATTACTCCTACCACAGTAGGGATAACTGTTAGGAATTTAAAATCTGGCAATTCAATGGTTCCCTGAGGTACTCTGCATATGATAGATAACACTGTGATTTTTCAAAAGAATACAGGTTTAAAATGTACTTGCAGTTGTACAAATAGGAACATTATTCCTTATATGACTTTGTGCTCCAATCACAGAATGGTTTCAAAAAAATTCCTATGAATTATCCTTTTCTTCTCTTTTTGATTCATAAGGAAAGCAGGCATAAGGCAGAATTTCTGGCACATTTTTCTACTGCCCTGGCCTTACCACAGATCATAACCTATTTATTGCACAAGGATGTGTTTCATCCAGTTGGCACATTACAGAGTGATGACTACCAGTTAAAGAATGGATTGGGATGGTGTCCAGAAATGTCTTGCCTTATTCAGTGTGCTCTTTTTACAGTACACTAAATTACATCATAGCAGTCTCATCCTTTTTTCACTGGAAAAGTTACATGTTGCATAGAGAATGAAATAAGATTCTACGGGAGGAGAAAGAATAGCATTCAGATTAAAAACCCTGAACAAGAGGTAAACATTTAATTTAATCTTTGATTCCTCAATTCTATAATCCATAAGGCAGAGATAAGTGTTTACACACCTTACTGACAACAGAAGCTAAGAAAATTCAGTATTGCTAAAATATTACATTTCTGAGCCAGCCAGACAAGCCAAGAATGAAAGAATCGTGAATGCAGGTTTGACCATCCACAAATGATGGATTTGCAACAAGTCATGGAGGATGTAGACCTAGTTTCAAATCACCTCACTTAATACCTAGATGTTATAAAGCAAAAAAAGGAACTATTTGTATAGACAAATACTACCTCAGCTTAAGCCAGAATTTTATAACATGGACCAAAGTGACTTAACATTTCACTTCAAGCCAGACTACGGTACCTGTCTTATAACTGAAGGAATTACTGATTCTCAGATAAAAGGGTTTAAGAACTTAGAATAAAAAATAATTCTTCTCTGTAAACACACATGGAAAACAGCACTAGGTTTAGATAGAAAGGAAATGTTTGTTATAATGACCCAGTTTAAGCTCCACCACTGAGTGAAAATGCAGTAAAAATAACAATAATTTTCATATATGGTACAATGTTAAGCCTCTTTCTATTATTTATAGCAAGTGCAATAAAAAATATTTAGAGACATTTTTGTATTGCTTCAGTACGATGAAAATCTGGACTTCACAGTGAACAGAAACCTTGCCTAAATAATCTAAAGACTTATTCAAAGAAGTGTCAAAACATTTCAGTTTAGCAATAACATGAAAATGCACATCAATTGCTTTAACATCACGATTTTAAAATGCATCCAAATCATATAAAGCTCTGGTTTTCTTTCTCATCAATTTAAAATTAAATTTTCTCTCTCTGTAAAATACAGCAAGATATCTATTCTTCTCCAGCCCTTGAGACAGGAAGTCCTGTTGTCATATTTGTTAACCACTTGGAGTACACAGATGAAAAAGTCATCAATCTTGGTCTCTTTTGCTGACAGCAGAAGTTTTCAGTATGATGTTAGAAAACTAGCCAGTAGGGAAGATACACAGCACGAAAAGAAACTGATATACAGAGAGATAGTTTGATGACATGCAAGCGTAGCATTACAACAGCAAGGATGAATTTGTATCGGTTTCAGTTTGAATACTGACATCCTCTGGAGACCTAGTTAAACCTTTTGTTGCTGTGCTTAACTGTGCAAAGATTTCAATAGTTCTGCTTCAACAGGAAACTGATACTGCATGGTTTCTACAAAAATATTGGTTATGTTTGAGAACACCTCCTTTGCTTTGTAATTCTGAAAACTGCCACTCTGCTGAGCCATGACAATACTGGATGCATTTTCACTCTGAGACAATAAAAGCAGAAAGTGTTTTCAAGATCTTTCCACTACAGCTGCAGCTTACTTATTGCATATCATCATGATTTTTAGTGAAACTCCTCCTCAAATACTATACTGACTGAGACATCATTCACCCTGCAAGGAAAAAATAAATTTATGAACATTAAGCATATTTCTTATTTCATAATTAAACCATAACAGTCCACTACAACTTCACAGCTATGCAAAGTGACAGACTGAGGACTCTTCAGAAGAATGGAATTTATCTTACAAGTTTTATAGGTAATTGGAAATGTGCAGTATGAATTAATAATATATAGGGTTTTCAAACAGTTTTAGATTGGTATCAGTATGTAGGACCATGAAAAGCTGAAATTTATCTTAGAACAGGAAAAAAATTTTTGGAGACATGAACCCTAGGTATTACATGTCTTCTGATTTGACATTGTGGCTTGGTTTCTTCACTTTTCTAGCTTCTGCCCTACAGCACGGAAGAAATAAAGTAAGCAGACATGATAAAAGAAAATGCAAGTCAATAAAAGTGGTACAAATTCCTGAACTAAACAAGGTCAAAATTTTACTCACCACTCATCAAATAACTTTAACTATGTAACCTGAACTTTAACAAGAAAAAAAGATAACTGAACTTGAACATCAGACCATCTGCAGCACCATGTTTTTTCACTGACACCTGTGTAATACAAAGACCCATAAGAAAATTCATGATGTAATTAGCATCACATAAAGTCTTTTTTATTTGTGTACTAATAATATTAAAAAAGTCTCAGAACTAAAGACATTTTATTCCTCCTGTGTCTTTGCTATTTTAAGAGAATTTCAGGGACTCCTTAGTAACACTTCGTAGTTAAGTGTCACCAACTGTTAAATCTTATAAGACAAGCACTTTTGAAAAATCTCCAAAGCATACAAAAAATTATAGATGTTTGTGTAATTAAATATTGCAATGTTCATATAGTATCATCTAATTAATTATAGTAAGGGATAATTATTTACTTTATCTGATAAAGTACTAACACACACAAAAAAATCTCTTAAGAAACCAATAGACCTTCAGGTGGTGGGACCAGTGAAACCTGGCTGCCTATGAATTTTATATTCCTTGTGCCCCTGTCCCAACTCAAATGCATGTCCCATCAGATTTCCATAACCTCATCTCTCCTCGAATTATCTCCTTGCCTTACTGTTTCATAAATTTTTCCACTGTATCCTCAGGATAAAAACTCTACATCTTAGAAATGACATCTGTAAGACAGCTGCTGATTATCAATGCCGCCATCTGATTATTACCAACACCTTTAACAACTGTGTTGTCTTTTTTGTTAGCTTTATTCCAAATTACTAGCAGGCTGCTCTCTGAAGTTCTGCAACCTCAGTGCAGAACTGTGAAGTCTGAGGACTATTAAACGTCGTTCAAAGTCAGTTTCAAAGGTAATATAATGTTTTTACACACTTAAAAGGGCACAGAAGTAGCACCTAATAAGTGATGAAACAAGAAGGTTTATATTAGAATGCTCTTTTGGCCAGCAGACTTGGGAATTTAGAGACAGATTGTCAGTTAAACTGAGGCAACTATTAGGCTTGCTGCCAGAGCAAACCAGCTGATGCAAGAAAGGAGCACTGTGCAGTCACCTCCATAGAGCTCAATTTTACAGCCAGATCCTGTTCAAATGTAGGGTATTTTCCCACAGACCTCTGCTAAATTATGAGACCCCTTGTAGTTTTAAACTCTATCTACTGGAAAAAAAAAAAAAAGTTTTATTACACCCTCTTTTTTTTAAAAAAACCCAAACCTAAATCCAGCCTTTATAGTATCAATATTTTATGTCACTTACTAACATTATGCTTTGTACTTCATGAAGCCTGCAAGATAATTGCTTTATAAAGTTTAAAAATCACAGAGATGAAGACAATTATGTATAATTAAATTTAGCTTTGAGAGACTGTTGAAAGATGTTTTCTACATCTACAGTTCTTTAAGCATGTACCTAGCACATATACCTCCACTACAATGCTGATATTTTGAACAAAAGAGGACTTCTTTTCTTGTGCAGGTAATTTTTATAGTGTATTTACAGAGATGTGAGCAAAAAATATTGCATTGATGTTAATTGATCCATTTGCTTTGTCTGGGGTTTGTAAACTAGATTAGAAATCTCTGTCAGAACTGAACAGCTCGCTATTGTTAAGATACTGTAATTCATATACCATTATTTTAAAGCAGGCTAAACAGTTTCCTCAGCAAGCTAACTTTAAATGTCTTACCCACATAGCAGCTAGATCTCAGAGGAAATTTAAGAAAATATCTCACATATCAAAAATACCATGGAGATTAAATTACCCGGTGTGGGAAGAAGTAAGGAGATTTGTTACTTTCTCAATGCAGTACATAGCAGCACAGAACAGGTAAGGGAAGAGTTGCTGTGCTGCTTCCACAGTCCCTCTCCAACCCTGATTAATTTCCATTTTTCATACTCTGTTTACTTATCGTGCATACATTAGTGCTAATGACTGTTTAAGTGCTAGATGCCATACTGTGAGCTTCATTTTCTTTAATCTTTTAATTACATTAAGTCTTTCTTCTGTACAATTAATAGTCATATCTGTTCAAATCATTACATCCTTCATGCATTTCCTCTCCTTAAAAATGTTTTTAATCTCACAACTCTGCCTTCTTATAAGAGCAGCCTAATCTCAAAAGGCTTTGCAAAATTCTTTACCTAAAAGTTGAACCTGTATCTGTAATGCTGCATTTATTGGAGTGTTAGGACACTAGGAGGAAAGCAAACAGTAAACAATGCCAACACTTGCCTTAAAATCAGTGTCTATATAATTTATGACTTGAAGTAATAACATTTTAAAACTGAGTGTCTTTATATCGTTTTAAATGACAAAAATAACTGGAGTTGAAGTAAAAACATATATAAAAATAACATTTTCTCTCTACTTCAAGACTAAAAGCTAATACTATCTATGTAAAATAGTTCTATAGCTAACACTGCAATCACTTTCAAGACATATTAATAGCTTTCCTATATAAGGAGAAACTTTACCTGACTGTAGAGGACTGAACCACATACCATGGTTCAGTGCTAAGGCAAATATCATATGTGTGGAGTTCTGTAGCACACACATACTACAGGGTTATCACCAGGATACCAGTTTTCAGTGGTTTCAAGATGGTAATACTGAATTACGAATTAAAATCAGAATAAAAGGAGTGGGGAATCTTTGACTCTCACAATCCGTACAAACTTTTAATTAAATTCAGTGTGACAGATATTTTAAGAACTTTTACTGTTTTGCTAGATTTTCTCATTGTGCACTTTGAAAGCTAACATAAAATATGATATATTGTAAGCAACATAATGTATCAATAATAATATAAAATAAATTGCAAAGAAAACTTGGTGATTATATCATCACTCATCTTCAGAAATTGGTTTACACCTCTAAGAATATTTTACTTTGCAAATTCCAATCTAAACATCTGAAGCTATTCAACAAAAGTATTTTCTTCTGTTAATTTTGTATTTGGATTTCAGCTAATTTTTAAATTGCTTTTTTGAGCTCCAAATATAGAATTGCCAATTATCTCATCACAGAAATCTTACACAGAATGCAAAACAGAGGCTACACTTACCTATAACACTGGTGTTATCTCTGCTATCTCCAGTGACCACTCACTAGAGGAAAACCTACTGAGCCTGTTTTCTGTGATAATATCAGACAGCCTTTCTGATCAGATTTATAGAAACAGACTGATGATTTATAATTCTTGGCATAGACTTTTCAGTCTTGAGATCAACCTAGAAAAGATTTCCTACTCTATTTCTTTTTTGAGGAGGTATCACTTGAGATAACCAGATAGTTCTATCATACTTGTTTAATCTGCATGCTGCTAAAACTGAAGATAAGAGGGCCAGCTAATGCACAGAAACGTCCCTAGAAAGTAAAGTAACTACCTGACCTTTTGAGACAGGCCACTTTGCCAGCAGCTTGATATGGCAGGGTTCAGTCTGAGATTAAAACACTGTACATGTCTACATGCACATCTGTACAGCTGAAGTAGGAGTCTGAGCACCCTTCATAGTCAACGAGCATCAGGGCTTGTACAGCGTCTCTGCTCCCTGGCCGCCGCCACGTCTGCTCATGGTTGAGCTCAGGCATCCTCTTGGCTCCACTGCCTCAGATGCACTGAACCACCAGCTACAAGAGCTCAGACACAGCACACATTTGCAGTTACCACGTGCAGTCTCCTAAAATCTGTGTGCTATGATCTTAGCTTGAAAAGCACTCCACTGGCATGTTTCAGATTTAGACTAATGAACACAAATTATCATGGAAAGAATTAAAGACAAAACAGACCTTCAAATAACTTTCCATTGCAATGAATTTCTATTGTAACTGACTCAGGTGGTATTGTCTCAACACTCCCAGATGGCACATACCAATAATAGCTCTTAATTATCACTCACTATTTCAAGTAAATTGGAATTTGCATTATCTGTCTTTACACTAATTCCTGCTTATTCTGATACTGAATACCTTCTATGACAGAGAAACTGAAGAAACAATTGCAAAGTTAATGGCCCTACACATGAAAATTAATCAGATCATCCTAAGGTTTTAAATGCCTGAACATAACAGAACTAAAGAACATCACAGTAAAAATGGGAATGGAGACATTCCTATTGGCAACAATGGCAACTTAATCAGGGGGCATTATTTATCACAAATTCATTTCATATTTGTTAGAAACCCCAAATATAATTATGCACCTTCCCGTAAAATATTACATTCCCATAGCCCTTTCTTTGCCATGGACAAAGTTATGCAATACATTCACAAAATCTGTCATCACCACACTTAGCACAGGTCATAGTGCTACTTAAAAGTATGACAAGAAACAGTTTTCTCCAATGTGACAAAGTTGCTAAGAACATACTATAACTGAAATGTTCCCAAACTGTTGTTGTTAGACAAAGAACAGGATTAAATGCCTAGTTAATCTCAAGCTTCCCCTAACAAGAAAAATGATAGCACATGTTAAGTGATTTACTTTTTTCCTTATCTGTGCAAATCTCTACAGTTATTGGTTTAATTTTTAGTTTGAGAGTAAAATTCAAGAGTTTTGTGTTTGATGGAACGAGATACCTGTGAAACCCCTAAGTTGTCTAAAGTCCTCAGTACAAATTCAGCCATAGAGGAAAAAAAGTTTCCACTAATATCAGAAATAAGTATAAACTTTATAGGGAATCCCACCCCCATCCCCTCAAAATCCCAAAAGAAAATATTTGGTGGAGTACTGGTACAGCTTCAATCTCCACCTTTACACACAGCATATACTTTTTATTACAGAACCAAAAACTGAACTCAGGAAAATCTAGATTACCACTTTAACTGATGACTCCCTGTATTTACATCAGCCCCTTTATAATCACAATAATTTTTGATATGTCTGTCCTCCAGAAAAAGACACAAATTCATAAAGCTATTTTGCAAAGCTGTGTTCAGGAGTAATCAATTCAAACTCATGTGTTTACTCCAACTAATCCCATTTCTGATGCCTGAAACTAATTTCATACATGCATTTCATAAAAGTAAATACAAACCAAATTGTTCTATTTACTATTAACTGTTATTCCAGTATTCATAACAATTGCTAATGTAGAAAAACAAATGCTTAAAACTGTCAACTTTTGTTAGTTTCCTAAAACATGCCCTGTTCAAGAATTTGTATTTTTTTTAGCAACAGTGAACATAGTCCATATTACTACTCATGTACTTTTTACATATACACTATACAGGTATATTATACATTATACTTACTACACATGTAACTTACCTATCCATTAATGTATGCAAGAAGAGAAAGGGAAAGGAAGAAACAAGGGAATAAGAAAAAATTATCTCAGAAATTTAATTTAAATGTCGAGAACTTGTCTCTCAGGTCAAGCAGAGAGCTGCACTTCAGGCTAGATGCCTGGAAGTAGAACATATTTGTGTATTTATTTTTAATTCTCTGTCTTCAAAATGCTCTGAAGTGAAACAATGAACAAGGGCCTTTAACCTACCATGTAATCAGCATCATACATGTGCATTAAAAAGTATGGCCACAAGGTGGCTCTCAATACTCAGCACTGAAAACTATAAATCGGAAAATGAAATAAAAAAGAACCTCGATTAGCTTTGTTTCCTTAAAATCAAGTGATGTTTCAACTCACTTGTTCTTAGAAACATTTATTTCCACTCTAGACAAATACTTTGAAGATATTTTAAATTCACCTTGTTCCTCAACATCATGAACCCCTGTATGAAGAATTCCAATGAGAGATTTCCAGACTCAATCTGTAACAGCATCATTTTCCTGTAGTCACATATTCCTCCCAAAATCCGAGCCTTTTTGATAGATGGACTTCATATATACATAACTGAAATAATTTATTTACTGTTTTTTGATTTAGTTTTCAACTATATAACAGTACTAGTTCCATTTCATGATGAAAACTGTAGGAAACTTCTACATAGAACATGTGGATAGCAGCTTATACATCTTGTTTCTTCCCAATATGCTCTAGCTATATTCTTTTTGTCCTTAATTACCATTTTATTTTTCCTTTTACAAGTTTATTAGTAGTTGTGAGTTTTGTTGGCAACCTTCCACCCATTTCTGTAGTCATTTTAGTTTCAAAAATATCTCTCTTTTCATTTAATGGTTAATTTTCCCACAAGTGTGGCAATCTGAAATTTAAAGAAACTGGACCATGTAGGAAAAACTAATAAATAGGGCTATGATTGTCAAACCAGTAAAGAATTATTACTTGATTCTGAACCAACTAATTATAGACCTGTACAGTACTCTGTAAGTACAGAAGTCTCTTACAACCATCATCTTGGATATATTCCTTAGACAAGAGATCTTGGTGGTTACTTCAAGGAATATGCCCCCTCACAGGAAAAAAAAAAATCTAAAAGAATACCTGAAAATAACTATTACAGTTGTTTTGAAATTGCAGGCTCACGGAGCAAGAAACCAGATGTGTTTTCAATGCTATGCTGCAGCACAAACACTTTTTTACTACATTATAACTATTGAATCAAGAGCCCAGAAAAAAATTTCTGAGTGTAAGGCACCATTAAAAGAATTATAAGTAATACTGGTGAATCTATAAGAGTGTTTTCTAACCCATGAATCACTGGGACAAATTCACATTTTCTTACTGCTTTCAGTTCCAGAAGCTTGCAGAAAATCCACATCTGCAAAAAGGCAAACACTCTGCTGTGTTTTCTCTATGAAACACTATTTTGTGCTGTACTAAGTTGTGTCCTTAGGGCTTACTCGAAAGCCAACAGCCTCTTTCCCATTAGCTTCAATATGTTTTTCAACGAAATGCTTCAACTGCAAACCAACTAGGACTATATTTAATTATTCAGCAATACTACTGTTTAAATGAAAACACGGCAATACGATGCTACAGGTTTCAAACTCTTTTTCAGATTTCTGATTGTTGTCCTTGATAAATATACATAGCACAATACTTGGAAAAAGTGATCTCTAGAATCAAAGACTTTGCACTTGAATTCTACATTTGATTAAAAAATTGATGTATACCAAAGCCAGAGGTACCCTCAGAAGACAGAAAATGGGCAGTCTTTTTCATCTTTGATGCAATGGACTTTGATTCCTGAGCTAACTGCTTTTATTATTATCACAAAGAGTCTAGAAAGGCTTTTGCAAAGCTTTTGATAATGTAAATTCTAGAACCTAAGGGTTTGCCATCCACTGCTAGGTTTTTAGCATTTTGTCAACAGTTCTCAATGTTAGAACTTCCAAATTTATGAGCCAATGTTGAACTAACTTCCTGCAGTTTTTAGCTATCTTAAAAAAACCCGAGAAGACAGAGAAGAAACCCTAGCACATCAATTACTAAACGAGAGGTCATAACTTTAAACATAGAAATGACAGTTTTGCACATGGCAAATTCAAATTTCATCTCATAGTGTTAATACTCATAATCAAAATGAATCATACAGCATCACCTATAGAAAATGACAGGTCCCCGTAGTAGTTAGCAGAAATCAACATGGCTTCTTCAAAAATGCCACTCAAGGTCATTATTCCAGAGAGAAGCTCTTAGAAGTCCTTATTTGGAAAAAACCCTTTAATTCAGAAGAAAAACATATCAGAAACCTTTGAAGGTTTGAAGCTTTCAAGGTTAATGCATAAGATTTCTGAAGCGGAGGTTGAATTTGCCAGTGAAAACTGAGCGGCAGCCAGTAAATATTACCTTTCAAAGAACCAAGATGCTGCAAACTCTTTTGGTCACAAGTACTTTGTGTGCAGGGTAGACTATCTCAGGTCTTGCTAAGTTCAGGCAATCAGCAGCTGCACACATAACATTTTTCCTCAGGTAACAACTACTATGCTACACAATGATGTAACACCCCTATTTATTTTTCTTGATCTGAAGATTTTTTTTGATTGTTAGGAAAAATTAACTTAATATAAATGTTTTTACTTATCTTTACCTATACAAACTTCATTTTGGCCTTAGTCCTCTTGTATTTATTGGCAAACGTGGACAATTGGCTAGTTTTTTTAGAACTTTTGCTAAGCTTCCTCAAAATCTTCCAGTATTTAGGGAAGTTGCTGGCCTATGTTCACACGTCTCAGCAATTCACATTTTCTCAATTTCTGCCTTCTGTCACTGAAAAGATTCACCACAGAAGCTGTGCATAAACTTTTGAGATCACGTATGCAGTTTTCTTACAGAGGTGATAAAACATCACAATACAGCAAAATTTATGTACAGATAAATATTTTCAGTAAAGCTTCCAATATGTTTAATTAGACATTTTTAAATGCCTGGGCATATCAGATATCTGAAGATGGGATACACAAAAGATATATTAGCATTTTGATTTCTATTGCAAGGAGCACAAAACATAAACGTGAGAAACTTCCTTAGGAGGTACTGGGCAGGACAGAGGTACGGGATACCCTGGCTGCACAAGCACTGTCAGAAACATGACAACTCCACTATATGCTGAGACCATTCTTTATTAGAGAGGTAACATAGAACTATATATTTTATTAGAATCAATATGGACGAATGGCTGATTAACTAATTGCTGATATCAATATGGAAAAAGCAAGATACCATAATGCCTATAATCATGTACTGGTTTTAATATATATGTAATCTATAATCTACAAAAGTAATCACAGTTTAAGTTCCACTACTTTTGACTTAAGAAAATTAAACATTCAAAATATTTGCTAAGATCTCCTAACTATTATTATCAAAAGAACAAAAGATTCTTCCGCAAAGACAGGATGATGCTGAAAAGTTTTACTTGTCTAATTAGAACTGCTTTAAATGTGAACTATACCAAGAAATATAAATTCTAAGCCAAAAAACTTTCAAATCTGAAAGTCTTGTGTAAATTTTTTGGAAAAGTTTTCAGGCCATATGCACATCATCTGCAAATATGTCAAAACAGGATCTGTCCTGCTTGTCTATTGTTGTTTTTCTAGTTTTCCTTTCAGGTTAGGAATGATTTTACCCAGCAGAAGTCTGAAGCTGAATAAAACCACTGCCCGAAATGCTTTCCAATTCATCCCACACATTTGGTGTCCAAATGTTCTAGAAATATCACCCTAGTTCTTAATATTCTCTTAATATCTCATTCTAGAGAATGCAATAGAAGTGTTGACAGTATTAATCTCAAATAGCTTTTCCAATTGGAATATGGTAAATACTAGGACATGGCACTTCTGGGCTTTTAGAATTTCTTAAAATATTTAGTCTATATATTATATATGAATGTTGCTTGGAGAAATAACAGATTCTGCGGGTTCCACAGAAGCTGGCAACATAACAGCCATACAGGAGATCATAAACCAAATCTTGCTTCTTAGTCAAGTTGGTTGACCTAATAGGTAAAGTTAGTATTTGATAGGAAGGAAATATCCTAGGAAAAAACTTACTCCAGTGTCAGTGTTTTTCAGTATGTCTTATCCGAGTACTAAAAATTAATTAGTTTCAGAGCTTGTTCTACCAAGAGCTTAACAATTTCCTTGTAATTTCATGTAAATAAAATTTAAAGTTCTAGAAGTTTACACATTTTCCACTTTTTAGCTTTACTGACTAAAACTAATTTTTTATCCACTTGTACTGATACTGTCCAAAGATGAAGGTCTGTTTAGTGGGATGGTGAACTTTTTATTTTTTTAAGAATTCATACTTTAAGCATTGAAATTCAGCAGTCTCTTAATATTACTGTCTTCCTACCTGCACTCTTGCAGAAGCTTCTCACAAGCCATGTGCTTCCAAATCTGCCTCCCATTTTTTAAGCAATTTTATTTTCATTCCATAATACAGAGTAAGCTCCAGTTTTGTTACCTACCAGTTTTCATTACAGTTCACGCACAGTTTGTGTATACTCTAGCCTTGTCAAAAACATGATGCTGTTAGTCTAGTTCCCACTAGCATAACACATAACTGAGTTCTAGTTCTGTCTTTTGGTCAAATGAGCCAAAAATTACTAACATGGTACATGTACAAAGATGTATCCGAATACACATTTATATGGTATGCATCCAAAATCTCAGTAGCGGGATGAAAAGAATACTGGTTTTTCGATTTTGATATTTTTTGAAATCTTCTGTAATCAGCCTGGTGTTTTTGATGTAACAATTTGCTAGCAACAAAAAGAGGTTTCTGAAATAATTAGGTAGTTCATAAGAGATTAGTCAAATTTAGGCAAAATTATAATTTTATTGGGATAAAGGTGGTATGTAATGGTATCTGTACATCCTAAAGCATAGCTGTTTGTGGTTTTATACGATACAAATGATTTTCTCTGGGAAAATGATTTCCAATAAGCAGGGATTCTGAATCTCGGTTGACTTTTGAAATTCCAGTTCAAAGGAGCTGAAGATGAATTCAAACAACCAGAAGATAAAACTAAATGTTGTAGATATCAAAGCTTCCATATCTTCTGGCCTCCTACTATGGAGAAATGTTGATAATATAAAACATATGCTAAAAACCAGAGACTGACTATACATGTAATACAACTTAAACCAGAAAAAGAAATATATGGCAATAAATATTTATCAATTCTCTGGGAAAAAAATCTGCACAACTTTCTGAAAGTATGCTTAATTACTTTTTAACCTATTTTGTTTTCTCCAAAGCACCTCCAGCTCTCAGTATGTGGTATTAACAGTCTGTGGATCAAATTAAATTCACTCACTCTTAATGATTGCTTCTAATTGCTCTTTTATTTAGAAGTCTTAAAAGTGTGCACTCATTTTACTCATTATTTCACAATTCATTTTAACTAGATGTCATTGCAAGCTTCAGCGCAAAAATGCTTCTGTCCAGTTCTGATCTACATATTGTGCAAATAAACTAAAGGAATAGTTAAAAAGCCCAACCAAATTTGCCTAAATTATGGCATTTGGGGGATTTTGAAGTGAAAAGTGGATGACAACTGAAACAGTAAGCATACATAGCTAAACAATTCCATCAAACCATAATCAAACTAAACTGTCTTTGGAAACCTTTCATATTTTGAAAATAAATGAAATTAAGAATATGAACTGAAGTGAAACTTAATATTTTTCTCCATCTGTTAAGAAAATATTTTCTAAATGAAAAAACGAATCAATCATCTAAATGTACCTTGGGAAAAAAATACCTAATGTCTGCCACAGTCTGGGTTCAACAGGACAAAATCTGTCACTAGGTAAGTGAACAGAATATTTCATGCAACAGGTGAATTTCTTTAATTGCACTTACTCTAATCATGTTTTTAAAGAGACAGTGTGAGATAGTTACTCATATTGCAATGATGTTTTCTATCAAATTAGGTGTTTATGAACATGTGTTTTTCAATTATGATGGATCAAAAACCTCAATTTAAAAAAAAATCATAGTCTAAAGATATCCTATACATTTATTGTTTTACCATATAAATAAATGAATAAATACACAGGAATCCTCAGGGAGCAAAAGAAACATGGTCAGTTAATAGTGCTATTCTGAAGGAAAAACATCAAGCAGCCCTTGAAGAAAGCACATAGATTTATTCTACAGGATAACTTCGAACTACAGGTTTTGTTCTGAATTCTATTTCAGGAAAAGTAACTACAAAGGGTGTTCTGTGATGGCCTGCATCCTTAAAGCAATGACCAACCACTTAAAAACCCCCCTTCATGTACAACCCCAAAGAATAGTACTTTGAGACTTTTGCAGTGATCCTTTATAAATCAACTGGGATGCTAGACAAAAAACTAAAAGTGAATATAACTCATCAGACCTCAGAAAAGTTACTGTTTAATTGCTGTAAAAGAAATCAAATATAGTTTCTAACAGAATGTCAATCACTGAACAGTATCAAGTCTGTTTGAGAATAATGTAATTACCGTGAAATACAACGTACAACTGATCAACAAGTAGCATTCACTGTCAGTGCACAATGCAGAAAACCCACAAATTCTCATTAAATTTTCAGTCATTATTCTTCATTACTAATAACTACTGTAGCTATGCTATTTCCTGACAAATGAATTCCTAAGTAGAATACTTTAAATGTTATTTTCTAGCCAGCATATGGTTTCCATACTAAGCTACTTAAATTGCATGCTCCAGAACCATTTGTCAGTATGGTTTGGTGCATCCTATAAGGAAAAGGTGCCTGAAAAATATGATTATTGTCTACAGTCTCACTATGAACATATTGCACAAGATTACACATTGCAGCCAAGAACTAACTGGCACATCTTGGAAAAGGAATGGAAGTCCTAGGGGTCATTAGTAAATTAAGCATTTCTTTTTTAATTTCTTGCTTGGAACAATCCCTAGGGATTGCAAGCAGCTGAAAACAGCTGAGCCAACCAAGCTCTTTGAGGGAGGGCTGAAGAGGGGCTAGGGCAGAAAACACCTATGCTGACTTTAATATGATCTTATAATTTCTTCTTGCTGGAGTGTTCACAGTGACCAGATATTGCCAGCCTTTGAACCTGTTAAATGACAGAAGATAACATGAAGGGAGCTTTATCCTCTCAAGAAATCTTACATATTTTTTAATATATATCTGAACTTCATTACACATGGTGAAAGCAAGCACTGGCAAAAATCAAAAGTGGATAGTAGGCTGTGTTGCTGAAGTCGAAAGAATGTAGTCCTGTTTCCCAAACCTGTGAATATGAAAACATACTCAGTTTTTCTTGGTTTTGTTTTTCCCTCCCAAACAGCCTTGAAGTTTTCTTTTGAAATGTGTTTCTTTATTATTAGCATAGCTATTCAATATCCACATAATACTTTATGTAACAATGAGATTTCAAGTTGGAATCATCTTACCTAGGGAAGCTACCAATTAGTAACTACTGTGAAAAGACATAACAAATTTTTTTCTTTTTCACCTGGATTACATGTTAAAACATTCTAGCAGCTAACTGAAGGATATTTTCACAGTCAAAGTAAGAAGGTTGTTGTGTGGCTTTTCTGTCAGTGCTCCAGAACGAGGTTAAAACTTCAGGAAAGACAAGGAGATCACAAATTCTCACATAAGAAATAGTTAAGAATTCATAGGAAAATGGTTAAATATATTATATTTTTAATATTTTCACTTATTTATATCGAAATAAGTTAGTTTTACAGTAATATCAATATTTATGCCAATTTTGAAGGAAAAAAATACACACATGCTGCTACTGACTGTGCAAACGTCTGTGACTGCAGAATCAACCAAACAACTTGTTAGAGCTACTCATTACAGTATGTAATGCCATAGCCTGACTTCAACGAACCTCTTTTAGCCTAACATTGTTCCCACATCCCAGAGAGAAAGATGTTTCAGTATATTTTAATCAAAGACATAAAAAAAATAAATCTTAGATTTAAATCAAATTAACAATTAAAAACATTCTTTTAAACAGTACAACTTTGAATTTCAGTTTCTATATTTACAAGCACAAATAAAGAAGACATTTTAAAGAAATGTATTTACCTTAAGATCTGAATTGACTGAATGCAAATACTGCACTACCTTGCAGAAGGCTGCGATAGACTTCATTTAAGGAGAGAAGCTTAATCATATTATGAATATGACAACAGTTTCAAATGATGTTACTAAGCGCATTTAGTATTAATAGGAAATTCTGTCAACAATGAAAGGGAATGCTATAGGCAACACATTATCCTACAGTTTATCAGAGCATTTCCATGAAGGATTAGTAAGAAATGGCATTAAATCTTACATTTACAGTGATGAAATCCATTACCAATTTTAACCTGAGTAACTCTGAAACTGCTGAGAAGTTGTGTACAAAAGCATAAAATGTCTTTTTGTAGTTGCTTGAACAAAAACATCAGCACCCCTGTCAGCTGTATTTGCAAACTCAGATCATTCTAGAAAAAGGCTTGCTAACCCATTTTCCTTCTAGGAGTCCCATCACTACCACAGCACAGCTTCTGGAAGTAGAACAAATATTCATGAGGCAGCTTTCCCAGTGATAAACAGGATAAAACTATTGTTGCATATCAAGTTGAAGCTCATAATAGATAAAACAGAATATATGATCAAGCCCACAGGTTAGGGGAAAAAAAGTCGATTTTATTTTTCACAGGACAGCAGAAGACTGTCACTTGTACCCTCAGTGCTGTAACTATAAGAGCTTGAGAGATAAGCCAACAAATCTGAAATCCTTGGATCAGAGACTGATTTTCGGAAAGATAGTCAATAGCAGAACTCAATCTATAACATATATTTTCTACTTTCTGATTCATAATAAGAACACTAGAAAATTCCAGTAGACTGTATACAATGCACAAGGAGTACACAGAACTACAAATAGGCGATAGAACTACAAATTTAAAGCTGTGCAAATATTATTTCTAGAATGACATAAAAAAGTAACTATCATAATAACAGAAATATACATTAAACTTACAGAGGTTTTCCTTCTTAAGGGTCAGGAAAAGCAAAAGCAAAAAGAAATTATTTACTGCTTCTGTCAACTTTTTATTTCAGTTTACAATAGTTAACGCTTAAGTTAACTCTAATATATAGGAATACTTCTAAAAAAACTTGAAGGCCACATATTTCTATATTGTTTACCATATATTTGTCTGTAAATAGGCCTCTCTAAAACCTAAACATCCATCTAAATCCCTCTTAATACTAAATTCCACAGCTCAGGATTCATTAAAACAGTAGGATCACTCTATACTGAACACATTTTTCTTTAACCCGTCAATTGTTAGGACCACATAATCTCATGAATTTTGTCTCTGACCTTTAAGCAGGACTACTGAACAAAATATCCCATGAAAGAAATACAAAGAGCTTCATTCCGTTCACAGAAAGATAATTAGCAAATATTTTTCAAATGTAAAAAAAATCAGTAATTATAAAACAAATAGGGAACTTCAATATATGTTTGACATTTAATATAGCCTAATGTATTTGAATACATATCCTCATTTTATTTTTATAGTTTTTTTAATGGCATACCAAATATTAGATATGTTATAAGTAAAACAAAAATAAAATGAGGATTTGCTCTGAAATAATTAAATGTCAAAGGAATGATTACACATCAAATATTTGATGAATGTTCTCTAAAAATTAATTTCTAATAATTTAAAAACATTTGTCAGATAATTAAGAGGATTAGTAAAATTGCTTTCAAATTTTAAAGGCAAGCAAAGAATCCAATGCTTTTAACTATTCTATTTTTCACTTCCTCCTGTGTGTTCAAGTAGCCTTCACTTACACTTGCTGTGTTTAGACTAGAACACGCATGACTTGGGCATTACTTATTCTTGTAAGTCATACACAGGATCCCAGATAGTTCTAAACATCTTCATCCATTACAGTGAACACTATATACAGAATACAAAATAAGGATTGTATTACATTATCAAGATTAGTCTCTGCCAGGTATTGCTAAATTTCATGTCATATGAGATGGTAAGACTGAATGGCCTGCAGTCTGCTATTTTGGGAACTGTGCCAATAAACATCCCTTTATACAAGATAGCTCTTGTCAGACAAAGATGATATTATCATTACGAAGCTTAAATTAATCACTCTGCATCACACAGCATTGATATAATACAGTTAGACTTCTGTCAGAAATTTCATTTATATGGTCTGGCACTGGGAATTTAGTACTATATAAAATGAATTTCACTTATTAAGGAGATTAAAATTAGGTAATGAACATCAAAGAAATTAATTGTATACAGAAATTTTGACTTGACAGAATGTCTAATGAGGTTCTTCAGAGATCCAATTTGGCCCATGGATATTTCATATTTGTGGTGGTGATCAGAAACGTAAAATGTGATCATGCTGATTAAAGGTACAGTTTGGAAATCAGATGCACTATGAAGGAATGGTAAATGCTTGCAAGGACAGGTCAGTTCCACAGTGCCATTTGGCTCACCTACAGGTTGAACTTTGAGATATCTGGGAACAAAGAACCTAGGTTGTGTTTTGAGAATGGATTTTAGAAAGAACCCTGAAAAGCATTTACAAGTCATGTGCTTTATCATGTTAATACTCAACTTATTGCAGAAGATTATCTGATATATAGTAAAAGGCATAAGAACTGCTGTGCCAGGTCAAAGTCTTGTCTAGAGCAGTAGTCTCTCTGAACAGCAAGCGCCTAAGGAAGAGCATGTATCAATGCTCATCCCAGTGTATTCTCATGGCAACCAGAAATTTGGCATTAAGAGACTTACCGAGTAGCATGACCTACCCCAATAACAACTTGCTATTATTTAAATGAATAAGAACTTTCACAGTGAAAAAAATTAATTTAGTGAAGAGGTGAGATCCTAGGTCTAGAGCAGTAGGCAGGACATGAAGAATGACACACACCAAGGCTATATACGTGTTAGAAACCATTGCTGGAGCTCAAACAGAAATTCAGGCCTTGCTCAATTCTCTATGCCACATTGTAAACATTTCGCAACAGCTGGTCCTTCCTGTCCACAAAAACTATGAATCCATTAGTGTGTCTCTGCAGTGTTTCTACAGCTCTGATTTGTTCAGTTCAGAACCACACTTGGCTACAATAACAATGTTTTTTTTCCTGACAGTTTTAATGGTAGAAAATGGAACAGTTATAATTCCTGGTGACAGTCACTTATGCCTATATATGTAGGCTCTACCTGTAGACCTATGTGGTACTGAATTTCTTACCTTAGCCAGTAAATCTCTCCAGAATTACCAGTGAAGGAGAAAATTCCTACACTTTCAGGTTACCTGAACGTAGATGTGTATTGCACATGCTTCAGGTAGTGCTATTCCAGCCTCAGGTGTTTAATTACAGGATGGGTTTATTGGAGGGGAAGCAGAAAGTTAAGGGTAAAAAAATCTCTTTACATCCAGCTTGACTTCACTGTGCTTTGTGTCTTTATGTGTCACACTTTGAAATCTTTAGAAATTTAAGTGCAGAAAATTCCTGTGACAAAACACGTGACTATAAACCCCTTTGGTAAGATGCACTTACTTTACTGCTGTTACTACAGTCACTTTTGTTAGAAATATTTACTGCTAAGAAAGAAAAAGAAAATTTAGACTGAATAACAACACTGCAAATACTCTAATCACTGAAATCTTTGGTATACTCATAAGTCTTAATTGCTCAGCAAAATGTTGCTAGCATATTACTCAGAGTTGCTGCCTTGGCAGAGTATATATCTTATTTGATTAGTACCCTTATTGTGACAACTGTACGTAAATAAAAATACGCCTCAAAGATATATGCTGTGACCTAATCATTTTAATACATGATGTGCATTTTTATTTTAAACAGCAACAAGTTTCCTGTGAACAGAGAACAAGTATTAGATTTCCTTTATATCTTAAAAACTCCTTTTGTAGATAATATTTATCAGGTAACAGAGACAGGACCAATGAAATACCAAGTTTTTATGGTAAGTAAAAACAAAATAATTTAACTTTGTTTGTTGAATGCATGCTGAAAGAGGACAAACAGAAGTATGTAGGGAAAAGTTATTGGTGATGTTTCGCCACAGACTTCAGTATGATAAGGTCTTCCCTCTATTTTTATTCCCATTACTAATTCATTTATATGTGTCAATGAAGAAGGCTTAAAGTACACCGGATCATATAATTTATATAATAATAATAACAATGATACCAATGACATTTTCCCCCAAGGTCTAGGTCGTATTTACATGCACAAGAAATAAAATAATGTGAATTTGCGTTAATGTAAAATATGCATATCCCATGTACTGATCACTGAAAGTAATGAATTATACTGTCTATTGATAGTCATTGTAAGACTCAGGGCAGCCACAAGAACATTAACATGGACTCTGCTGGAGAACACAGTTCTCTCACATTCATTGCTATAGTCTTCACACCTCGTTCTTCCTATCAGTCCCCGGTTCTGAATTTGTTCTGTTATTAAGAGTCATACTTCTTGGTCTTGCTTTCCAAGACAATCATCACCAGTTTAATTTGTAATTGCATTTGGCCTCATCTTTTGCTCTCTTCCTAGGTACTAATTCTTAAGAACTTTTCAAATTCTATTGGGAAAGATTCTGTAAGTCCTCACATTACACTTTCATGCTTCAAGTTCCTTTGTAGTTTCCCCACATAAGAGTTCAAATTCCCTTGGGAATTCACTTAGAAGAACAAGTACATTTCACATGAACATATATATTAATACTGGTTTTCATTACCTCTCTCTCCCCCAATTTCTTTCCCACTTCCTGAATCATGATGTTAAGTCACCACTGCTTAAATTGAAAATGAACGCCTCCCTGTTTAAGCCATTTCTTCAGTGTAAAAGCAGAGAAATTTTTCTACTTTACGGAAGCTTCCCAGGGGATTCTACCATGCAATTCTCTGAATACGCCTAAGACTGCTGTCCTAAAGACCACAGTCCTAACTCTTGCTGTTTACCATCACAGCCTTCCTCTAAATATTGAGCTTAATCACTGCAACCAAACTTGGTATTCATGCCAACAGTTGCCTCCAGTTCTTCCCTGCTTGAGCAGCACGCCAAGTAGGGGCCTGGTTTGATTCAAAAGCTGTCTCTAAACACAGCCTATGAACCTCCTGGGTTGCCTGAATAATGCCACCATCCCAGAAAATAGTTGAAAACTCCCATGAAAACAAAGGTCTGCCAGCAGCAGCCCTTCTGCCAGTAGCTCCTAGTAAGTCACATCCACTACCTCCCCATGGACAGGCGGTCCATAACAGACCTCAAACACAACATCCCTGTCTGTTCCTTCCTGCTCCAATCTTGAACCAGACAAGAGCTGCACATCTCTGGTTTCACTGTTGAGCTCTGCATAGCCAAAGATCTAATTAATAGATAGCACAACTCCCTCTCCTCTTCCCTGTCTGTCCTTTCCAATATGGTACATAAGATGCATTGCATCAGAGATGTAATCTGCCTGCTATATCCACACGTAGTATTATGTCACATCAAAACACGTTCATATTACACATTACTTTCTGAAGCAGTCAGAAATGCTATAAACGTAGTTGATTCTTCCTTTTGAAGTAGTGTAGACTAGTACAGCTTTAAAATGCCTTTTACAGTACTATGACTCCAGGATTTCCTGCTTAAGCTGAAGAGCAGCCAGGAAAGAGGCTAGCCAAAACCAGGACACCCTAGCAGGGCAAATTCTGGCAACCAACAGTTCACTCCCTCATGGAAAAGCGTTACTGGGAAGAGACAGCTGATTGAATGTGTTATTTTGGCAGATAGCATATGATATAAACATGATGAGACAACTACTTTAAGGAACAGACAATAAGTTTATTAAAAAAATACCCTGATTTCAAATGCATTTTCATAATTGAAAAATAAAACAAAAGAGAATCTCTCCTTAATAGTATCACAAATCTGACATTACTTAATGTAAAAGACACTGACATCTTAAGAAAAAAAAGCAGTCAAAAACAGTCAACACTGGTACATGCTTGATATTATTCTATGTTTAAAGACTTCTTGTCATAATGTCTACTCATTACATTAAAAAAAATTAAAATATTAAAATAAAAGATTCAGGCATTTCCAATGGAGAATAATCATATCTTTCATACAATGACCATGCTTCTTGTGGTGACAGTTTTTAAAAGTTTCAGGGAATTCTCAGTGAAATTTATTAAGCGTCAAAATAACCACTTAATTTAGTGGAATTTTATTGGGAATCTTTCAATTATTTTAATTATTATTTTTTACTTTACCTTCCTAAGATTCTGAGGTAGTATAGTGAGAACTATAGTCTCTGGCTGTATTATAGCATGTGAAATGGTTTTGCACAATACCACTCATGCTTCTTCAATTACATTTTATAACGTACAATTCCCTAAACCTTCTGGGCAAAAAAAAGCGTTTTTGCTATTGTAATAATGCACAAAGTAGTCAAAAGGAACAAATATTACCATGAAATATAAAAGAATAATTAGTTTGCTTTTAATGACAATGAAGGCCAGTTTGCTTTATTACAAAAGTTAGAAATTTTCTGTATCTATCTTCTAAAGCAAAGTCAGTTTTTCTACAATCTTTTGCACAGATCAACATATGGAACTACAATCCTCAAACAACTCAAAATTTGATTTTGAATGGATGCTGGGATTCATAACAAATGTATGTGTGCTGGGGTAGGGATGCAGGCGACAGAAGAAAGAGCAGGGAAATTTGCTATTTCACTCAGTATCCCCTAGATTTCAATGTGATGCACAAATACCCTCAGAAAAAGAAGTTATTTCAGATATGCAGTCAACCAACCTATACACTATCTTATCTACCACTCTCTTAATTTGTACTATAAATGCTGACTTAAATCACTATCCAAGAACAGGTAGCAATAACCTGTTTTCCAAATAGGTTTAGAACTTTTATTTTCTCTGTGACATTATTGTGGTTCCCATTAACATAAGAATATGCTTTCTCATGAATTTAACCCAAGAATGAAGAGAAGAACTAAACATACAGCAGTAGTTTTCACCTAAATACAGAGTGAGTTGGACAAATACTTCTTTGACAGATAATCCCACATAATAGGCACTGCTGAAATAAGCACGTCATTTTTCCTAACTTCTTTAGCAATCATTTTGAGTGTCTAAACAAGTACCGGTACTTTCAATAGCTTAAAATATTATTTTCTGTATTAGCATTAAAAAACTAGTATTATTTTTAATAAACTAAGTTTCAGATTGTGTTCTAAGAAATCTAATGACAAAAAGTTCAACATTAATTTTACCGGTGTTACAGTACAGACATGGGATCTCTAGGTTCAGGCTTGATGTTATTTTTATAATGCAGCAGATACTAACATGCACTAGAAAAAGAGGGGCTTTAAAAAGCGCCCCCCGCCCCTTTATTTTATGAAATATAAGGACATAAATTTATAACTTAGCAGTTTTTAAAATATTTATCATAGCTCTCAGAGGCATCGACAGAAAGAACATCCTTGATCTTGATTTAAAAAAAAAATCTTCTCTAAAACAGAATTTGCTCTACATTTCAGAAATTTGAATTTACCAACTGTAACATCTATGCTCCATTCATAATTAGTAACTCTGAATGAATCCCTTCACATTCTCTTTAGAGGTATAAAATAAGGTAACATATTTATTATATCTAATGACAGACACAGAATCTAAAACCCTCACAAGATTCCTAATTCACAGGGGCCCTTATTTACGAGTTTATCAACACATTTGCTAGTGAGAATACATTAAACTTTCTACAATGAATAAGTATCTCCTCTATGTTCTGCTATTTCGTTGAGGAGAGAGAAAGAACATTCTTTTTCAAGGAATATTAACAAGACACTTCAATCTTGAGACCTCAGTTAATATCACCAAACGTAAATGTCGCATATAACACTGAATTAAGAATTGTTTTGGAAATAGTCTCTCAGCAGAAATACTGGCATATTGCTTGAATAGATGAAAAGAATTTGTTGCAGACCAAGTTACTTCTGTATGTTATATATTAGAAAAATTTGGAAAATTAACTAACATAATTCATACACGGAACTGTTAGAATGCATAAAAATGTACACAGTTTCAGCTGGGAAGTACTTGGCCACTGCTCAAAATACTAGTAATTTATGATCCATATGCATATTTTTAAACAAGATGAGATTAAAGGGGCTAAACCCTTGTGAGACTCAAACAACTTTCCCACTTTTGAGTCTCAAATAGATTACTTTTTGATTGCCCACCATTAGTTGATTCACGAGGAAAGTCATGGTTTTGGAAAGGTGGTAAATTTACAAACTAGGTCAAATTAAGACAGTTTTCTGTCTTAAAGAGTGGACAGTAGCAGATGCTTTGGGCAAGAATGCAAAAAGTAGGAGATATGTACTCTCCCAAATTGTGGCAATTTGTGGTTTAGGGACTTCCTGAGCTACAGATTACATGAAGACTGCTGTCAAGTAGTATAAGTTGCATAAAACGCAACCTATTATCAGCTTTTGTTTAAAAAACTAAAAGTAACAGCACTTTTCCTTCACCATTACTCTTTCCTTTGCTATATTCAATTCAGCAATTCCACACGTCCCTTCAGAGCAAAATGTATCTTCCCAGAAGCTCAAAAATGCTTCACCTATTCCCATCTTGGACTGTCTCATAAAAATATCAATTCTAGGAGGGTAAAGACTACCAACATAAATTATTCACTTACCTGTTTTTCAGCTTGTCCATAATCCGATCCTTGGGGTGACAAAAAGTGACAAATATGACCATTGTTTTTTGCTTTTTCTCGAAGACCCATAGCAGTTCGTACTGTGGCATTTCTAGCATGAACAAACACCATTACCTTAAGACAGAAAAAAACAGTGCTGATGAGAAATAACAAAAGTCTTAATTAAACAATGAAAACACTTATATACTCCCTACAGGAATGAAAAAAAATAGTTATTACATGACATACTGATGAAAACTAATGTTGCTTTAGGGAAATTAAAGGGTGATCCTGCCTATATTGTATTTAACGTTTTCAAAGAGCTTTTGAGAAGGTTGTCTTTTTTAATTCTTTAGTCTTTAAAAGATAGGGAATGATTGTTGGGAATAAACAGTTCATTTTCACAAAGTAGGGAGATTACCATTGATGTAAAGATTTTTGTTATTTCACACATCCTAAATGATTTGGAAAATGAGTTGATA
Source organism: Burhinus bistriatus (assembly GCA_013397275.1). Lineage (NCBI taxonomy): Eukaryota > Metazoa > Chordata > Aves > Charadriiformes > Burhinidae > Burhinus > Burhinus bistriatus. The sequence continues at coordinate 784,906 of VYXH01007250.1, read as the reverse complement.
AGTTTCCTGATGATACGACTTCACTATGCAAGACAGTTGAAACAAAAACTGACTATAGTGAACCTCAGGAGGATACTGCAGTCCCAAACCACTGAACAATCCAAGAGAAGAACGAAATTAACTACCAACAAATGCAAAACATATAGGGGGATACAAATTTTAAACTATCAGATACGATTATGGGTTTTAAACCACATACTATCACTCTGTAAAATACCTTAGAAACATCGTGGACATTTCCCTGAAAATATCAACTAAGAGTTGAGTGCTAATCAAAAATTATTGGTACCCATGTCTGCAGTAGACTTTGGAAATAGTTAGGTATAATCCAACCAACCCCCACTATCACTTCATGATGCTTATTACCATCACATATGGTATCTGAACTAAGAGACAGAAATGAGATGTTAATACTTATTCCTTTAGATATGTATATGAAGCAATTTAAGCTGATATTAAATTAAGATTCACTGCAAGGCACATTTAAGATGAATCATGGCAGTAAGCCCTCGATTGGTGTAGAAAGAGAAAAGTGATTAAATACCACTTAATTCCAGTTTAATAACGGTTCTGACTGTCTGTTAACTACATACTGCTGGGAAAGGTACACTATGGAAAACACTATATTGTCCCCCTAAGCACTTTGTATTGCCCCGCATTTGCTTAAATTGACCCCACACACCTGGTCAGACAGTTCTTCACTTTGATCAAGTACGACAATTTCTGTGTTCTTAAAACTCATATATGGAAAAGACTGAGTGCCTGGCTCTTGAGTAAATGCCAAACACTGTTTCGCAAGTCCATCTAATTTTAATTAAAAATGTAACCATGGAGTTACAGTTCTGGTTTAAGGTAGTTTCAGTTGAATTTTAAGATTGGTAAGCCAAATTCCAGAGAGCTGCAGGTTTGCTTTTGGCCTTTTGGCACCATCATCCTTGTATCAACTTGCAGTGTATAATTAAATTACTGTAAATGAAACACTATTAAAAAAGCAGTGGTATTTAAGGTATAATTAAACAAGTTATTCTCTCTGTTCTTAATTTGGAAATTCATAATTTAATTATAAATGTATAATATACATACAATTTTATATAAAAGCAGACATAACAGTTGTGCATTTATATAAATTATAAATTTATATTTAGAAACAAATAAATTCAGGTGACAATACAGAGGAGAGATAAAAGGAGAAACAACGTGTGCACAACTATTTGCTTATTGGTAGCAATTACTTCTTACCTGTTTTAGCTAATTTGATACATCTTTCCAACATATTTAGTAACACTGTGACTCCTACAATTATTAGCTTTCATCTAAGTAGAAATATTCTCAGATACATGTCCCAGTTAACAACATACCAATTTTCTCTAACTTAAAAAAAACATACTGGCAAAATCTTTTTAAAATTTCTTCAAAAAGTAAGAGGATCACAACATAATAAAAGTACAGAGTACGTCCCTTCTGTCTTCATTAATTGTTTAAGGATTACTTGTCTATTTACCTTTTTGTAATTTTTTTCTATAGGAAGCCTGAATAAAAATACATAACTACTCAAAACAGCAATTTCTTTTTATTATCAGATCCTCTATCTCTTCTTCAGTGAATTCTCACTTATTATAAACTCTGTGTCAACAGATTTCACTGAAAAAAACCCTTCACATTTAAAATCAACTTGATTTTATAATTTACTAATTTATTTCCTTTTTAAATGGAGTCATATAAACATCTGATTCTTTGCTGAAGAAATTAAAAATTAATCTTGTGAAAATAGCTAAATCCTGAAAGCTGAAAAACTGAGGAAATACAGTATTGGACATTAAGGTTAAATAGGAATGGTCTTTTTAATCCAGAATTAGGAAGTGTAAAAACATTTGAGAAAAAAGAAAAAAAAAAGAAAAAAAAGTCACATGTGCACTAAGGGGTTTTATGATTTAACCACAAAATAGGTTTCTTGATTTGGTTTACATTGTATTTTAATCTTTTAGATTTTATTTCATTTCAGCCTTGCATTAATTTTGAAATTATTACCTATACCTTACATCTAAAATGGCAACTTTGAGAATGCTGTTTACACAGCATTAATATTAATTAAGTTCAAACATATCAGACGAATATATTTCCACATGCTTTGACATAATATTAATAAATATCTTACTGGTTCTCCTGACCTTTTTAAAATTCCTAATCAAAGACCAAATGAAGTGTGGTCTGACTGAATTTTTTAGAGTGGGTGGGAGTTATATGGCTAGAAAGACAAAGCTAAAAAAGCAGCTGCAAGCAGGAAGGCTTTTAAAGTTTGAAAGGAACTAATAAAACCAGTCAAATAAAATAGCAAGCAAATCTGCACACAAGTATGTACCTATATCCAATAAACCTCTTAATTAACCAGGGTATAATTCTTTATGGCTTGTTTAAACAAGATACAGAGAAAAAGTCATATTAGGAGGTAACTTCAAACTAAACAAGCTACAGTAAAAAAAAACAAAGAAAAAAAAGTAGGTGTAACACTTTGGTGGTCTACATTTAAAAAAAAAAATGTGTAAAAAGGTGTACGGGAAATGAGAACAGGTAAAACTGTAAGTCACTACAGTTACACAAAGTAGAGCTCAGACTACTAGTCACAGAAAAGATGATAGTAGAAAATAGGTCCTTAATTGAAGAACGTTGCTTTAAATTATTACATAAATGAACAGCAACTGCAATGCTTGTATAGAGCCCATTCCTGAAACTGTGTGAGGAAAATCCCTCTTAGTTCCAGTCATAATGGGGCAGAGCCTTTAGGAACTGACACTCTGAAGTCAACTGTCACTTTGATGTCCTGGCCCTGCTAAGAAAATGATAAGCAACACCAAAAAGACAAGAAAATATTATTTTGAAGACTCAGAAGAAATTTTTTTGTTATTTTTCAGGTTTCTTCCCTGCCCTTAATTCTACCTCACCTTGAAAGCAGAAGTGATCCAGTCTCTTTCTTGGGATGAAACTGCTAAAAGTAGTACACTGGTGGATGAAGCAGTAATGTTTGTATCTAACTTTTACTAGTCATACAGATATATTAGAAACTCAATATGAACTTTTGCAGGAAAATAAAATCTAATAGCTGACACTTTGCTATAGAATATTATACAAACATATAAATGTAAGTATATTGTATAATTAAATCCAGGCCACTGAACATTTCTAAAATGACTACATAGCATTACTTTTGCAATACTTTTCTTAATTAACATATCTTAAAACACATTACTCAATAATCAGTTTATCTTAGTAGAAAAGAGTCTGAACCCTTTTTTGAAATCTAGTCCCTTGATTTTATTTGGAATGATGACAGACTTGAGGATTAATCTAAAAAATGACAAAAAATATTATGTAGCACTATGGAAGATTTACCAATGTAATAGTTGTACAGAACTGGGCACACATGCAATCATCTACTTGAGATGCTAGATAAGATACATAAAAGCTCAAAAAATGCAGATATTAAAAACACAGCTATGAGGGGTACTAAAGGAGACCAAAATACCTTAAGAAATAATACCATAAAATAAAATAAATTGAAATTTTCTAGAAAAATTGAATTTTTGGCAGAAATAAAATTATACAGTCCAGGGTATTGGGCAGGGAATTGAAGAAGACTAAAGACCAAAAAGGAAAAAAAAAAAAACAAGAAAAAAGAGAACTACTGCGCAATGCTCACAGTTAAAAGCCCACAAGAACATCACCACTGTAACAGCAGGATTGCTGATACAATATTCAAAAACCATGAAAACACTCATCAAAATGTTTGTGAGAAACTTTTTCACAATTTTTTCATGCTGCTGAGAATGTTAACAGTGCTGGAAAAAGAGTTGGAGCCTTCTACCTAAAACCAACTAAAATGTTTCTTTCTCATCACTGCCTGCCATAGTGTATGTTCAGAAACAACCCTGGGAGCTTTAGGAACTTTGATACTAGCAGGCACTCAGTTTAGATGCTTCCAGAACTTTAAGACAGATAGATTGGGATCACATTGCACTTTACACTCCAAGGTTCCTTTATCTTTCATTTTAACCATTATACTCAATAAATTTCAATAAATTAATAATATTGAAAACTTCTTTCTGATATCCAACACTACATATAAAAATAAACTGTAGCCACAAAGGACATCAACATTCTTTTTTACTCCATTTACCCACTAAACTGAGGGGTTAATATTTAAAGAGCATATGTGTTTGCTTTCAGTTAGCAGAGGCTTGGTACAGACTTGATAAAACTTCAGTTATGATTTCTAAAGCATCTGCCTACATGCAGCTGAAACTGAACAGGACAAGTGCAATTCCATGCTGGGTTTTCCACAAGAATCAAAAAGCAAACAGCCTGTTTCTCTGGAACATCTGGAAGATGTTTCAAGTGCATCATTAGGAACGGTAGCTAGGCAGGAGAAATTAAAAAAACAACCCTGGAATTGCCAACCCTGACCTGAAGGAGCTGGCTGGGCTACCATGCAAAGTATGTAGAAAATAGGACAGCACTAAATTGGGAAGCCAGTCTTTAACAAACACAGTCTGTATTTAATCTCCCTTCTTACATCGAAACATTACCTGCCACATTTTGTATGTGAAACAGACAATGCTCAATTACTGACTCAAGATGTAGTTTTTACCTTGTTTTATCTAGCATACTCTGATCAAACCCTACTCTCAAGAATTACCAATGGGATTTGCTGTGAGGTTAATCATTGCAAGAAGTCAGGATTATGTAACACCAAGGAAAAATGTATACAACATTGTTTCCTCATATTCCTGTCTTGCAAGTGAAAATAAGGTTAAGTGTATTCACGATGTGAGTGTAAAACTTAAGATGTGAGATCATACTGCTTACTATATATGACTTGATAAACTCAAAGCAGAGCTCCTATTAACTCCACTGAAGCCATGAGCACCCAATACTCTTAATCATCAGATCAGCGCCTCCTATGTCATAATTCTCAAAATTTAAAGCCTTGATTAGTACGTACTTCTGAAGATTTTTATTTCAGCAGCTTCAGTTTCTGTAACATCAGACATAAACTGTCAGAGGCAGACAAAAATCTAATATTTCAGTGAAGTGTTTCTTTGTTCTACATAACAGACCATCTCTTCTTTTTCTATTATTCTCTATTGTATCCATCATATGATTTTAATCTTCTAGAATGAAGATGTGTTCTGACACAGAACTACTTCTTTAACATATTAAATCTCGTGCACTAAATGAACTAAAAGAAAAAAAAAATTCAATGTATAAAAACTCTCAGAATATTCACTGGCCAAAGAACACATTTGAGATTGTCTTAATACTTTTTATATGGCTGCTCCTTGTTCTTCTTCGTATAGAACCATTGTATGACAACATCTGACACCAGAGCAATCATTCATTCAGAAAGACATAAGATCTTATTATGCAAACAATAACTAAGAAATAAGCATTGTATAACTGTCCTCTACCCAGAAGTCTTTCTACAGTTCTTATAGAAAGATAATTTTCAGATGTGTAGCACGTTTTCTTTATGAAATTTACCTCCCACTGTTTTTAAACCAATAATGCACACTTGAATTCATTGACTTTTAGGTATTTCATCATCACATATCAACACCTAACCAAATTTTTAGATTTAAAATGATTGCACAAATTGCTGACAATTAAAAGAATTTCTCAGTGAGAGGCAGACAGACAAGTCTGATTAAAAAAACCAGACTGCTTTATTAGCTGATTAGAGGTGCCCAATCTTAAGGTTAATGTTTACTTGTTTGTAAAGAATGAGTCCTAGCTAAAAACTGACATATAACACCTTGTTGAATGTTTTTCCCCCAATGAAGTTGGTAAGCGTTTACCAAATACGTTGTGAGACAGCAACATAGTCTTAAGAGGGTTAATTTAGCCTGTCCTAACTGCGTCAGAGAATATTATATTTCAGTGGCAAAATCTCTGTGCATTAAATTATGCAAATAAGTTAGGAAAAGTAATTTAGAAAAGAGAGAAGTGGTTCCACAGCTACAAGCTGTGTAATTAGATCTGTACTCTGCAGTTCAAAGCTAGCTCTGGTGTATATAGCCCTAGTGCTGAAAGCGTCTGCTGTTGCTCTCCTGAAACTAAAGCTTTTAAATGATAAAAAATATACAAGGAGAAAGCAAATGTCTCTAGCTAGGTTACCTCCCCAGAATTTTCTTAAAGTATGAAAGAAATCAAACATTTTCACCAAAGACTTTGTTTAAAATTCAAAACAGGAAGTGCCTGTATTCCCCAGGTGTTGCATATTCCAGGTTGTAAACCTTCTGAACCGTGTTAGTGCATCACCAAAGCACAGAAAAGCGTGCCATTATTCAAAGAACCTACGAGAACTAGTACTTTTCTGTTATCAGAGACATGTAACTAGACGCTAGTAGGACTTATATTTTCACTTAGAGGAGAAAAAAAAAAACCCACACCACATATACACATAATAAAAATGTCTAAAACAATTAATGAAAATTTATAATCTGGTACTTGCAATCCCTTGAAACACCCTTCTTCTGCCTTGGACAGTAAAGATGCTTGCGCTAACTTTTCCTAGTCGAAAACGAGTATTTCAAACTAGCATTCTCTATGATAATGCCAAAATGATGCGTTCACCTTCTTGGGGAAGCACGCTGACTCTTTCAGGTATCTTTCCATGTTGTTACTAGAGCGCTGGTGACTTGATTGTCTCTGTTTTACCTAACACTCCTCCTCAAGGACAGAAGGCCTAGGTTTTGCCACCCACTTTGCATCATATCTTTCAAAGAAATTAAGATGAAAGAATGAATTTATCTAATCACAGAATCATAGAATGGTTTAGGTTGGAAGCGACCTTAAAGATCATCTAGTTCCAACGCACCTGACACAGGCAGGGACACCTCCCACTAGACCAGATTGCTCAAAGCCTCATCCAACCTCGCCTTGAACACTTCCAGGGATGAGGCCTTCACAGCTTCCCTGGGCAACCTGTTCCAGTGCCTCACCACCCTCATAGTGAAAAATTTCTTCCTGAGATCTAATCTAAATCTCCCCTCTTCCAGTGTGAAGCCATTACCCCTCACCCTATCCTAATGCAATGTTGGTATTAATTACGCAGTTTAGAGACAAGTATATAAACTTTATTTTAGCTTCAAGACATTGTTTGGCTTCACCCAACTAAATCCTTATAACATGTTTTTTTATGTGGTATCCAGTTCTTGACCTGGGTATCACTTCTACTGAAAATGAACAGTTAGGGATATGGATCAACAGATCAATCTGTCCAACCAATTTCTCCCTTAGCATCAGCATGAAAACTCCTCCAGGTATTTTACAAAACTCAGTTCCAAATGAGGTTTCAAAACTTCTCCCCAAGGAGCGCTGACTGCACTTATTTATGTTAAAAACATCATCCTTTGCACCTCATTAAATAGCGCCATCTCCTAGACTAAAGTACAACTCACTAATGTCTAGCCTCATTCTAAAGAATAATAAAACTGTTTCTCTCTTGCGTTGTGATTTCTCCTCACCTGCCAAGACGCAGTTCAAAATTCCAGTCCCTAACATTTACAGAATGAAAAGTATATTCAATGCAAAATATAAATGAAACAGCTCTTGATCAAAAATACTCACTGAGAAATCAGCATGTCTTGATTACCCAATCTAAATGACAGCATGACATATAAATGTGATTTCCCCTTCCTCTCACTAATACCACAATAACTTATGAAGATCACTATCTAGAACTAGTAACTGAAAGAAGAGCAATAAAGTATATGAAATAAGAATTTTTTATAAGGTGACCTATACTAAAAGCTTAAAACGTTTAATGTAGAAATCTTGCTTTTATTTTAACAGATTTTTGTATTTTGCATATTAAAGTATTTTCACATATTAAACAACACCATGGGAATGGAAAAGGCTGCACAGGCTATGTCACCTAAAGGCAACAGGAGAATTTGAATTTATTTTCTAATTATTTTAATTCATTTTAGTACATCTTGTATTTAAAAGAAATATTGATATAATCTGCATGTGTTTTAAGATCTTCTTTTACACTACAGAAAACTAAAGGATTACTAAGCTGCCTACAAACTAGTTCTAATGAGACATTTTACGTATCCTTCCTTTTTTACAGAAAACTTTTCACAAGTTAAAACCAGACTGCATTTACTCATCATGTAAAATTAAATAATATGCATTAGAATACAGGCATTTTCATTCAAGCTTGAGGGGTCAAAAATGTCAAAAAAAAGTCACCAAGAGTCACCATTAAAACATCTGTACATTCAAGAGAAACATTCAGCAAACTCTGCTGAAGAACAAAGCTACACAATACCATACAATATTTTAACAGAAAATATTAATAACAACAAAGAAATTTATAATGCTGCATCAGCTAATCAGTACTGTAATGTGATATATTTTAACCTCTTGACTGATTACCATTAATCGCTGTCTCTGCTAAGTTTTAATTATTCACTCAAATAAATTATTTCTGATCATCCCTGTTCAAACAAAAACTACGATTTTTGAAAAAAACTCTACAGAAACTAATTAAAAAAATCTATTTAACGTAGCTATTTATCTAATTATATTTCTATTTAGATATGCCAGCTTTTAAGGGTAATAATGCCCATTTAATTTACAGATATTTTTACTATCGTAATGTGTAGTTGCTCATTTATCTATCTGTAATAATACTATTTTTTAAAGACATGTGCCCTATAATTTCAATTTTTATATTTCTTTTAATGTGGAAAGATTGTGCCTACTCTAATTAATATTATACCCTACAGTCCCATCTACTTTTTGCATTGCTTATGAAATTCTATGCAAAAAGCTATGATAACGACATTATATTGGAGCTACTTTCTTAATTTTCTTCCTATCTGCCCTTCCTTCATTTAGCTTTTTGTGTTCTAAATCTATCCATAAAAAAGGCTCTACTGTCACATACATTCTGAAATCCTACCATCTTTCTTACTCATTTTCATTTCTCTTAGTTTCCTTCTTGATGCATTTCCTGCTCTGTCTTCTCTGAGTTTTTACAGTCTTTATTGTTATAACTCTATTCTAATTCTCAGTATAAACTTAGTTGTTCCTGTTTCTCCTTTTTTCCTTGACTTTCCTCTATCTTTGTCGTATCATGTCTACCAAAAGATCTTCCCACTTAATCATGGACTTTTAAACATAGAACTTGTGGAACTATTACCATTTAAAAAAATTTTCTGCAGGTGTCATAAGTATGTAACATCTTTGTCTTTGGTGCAAAAGAAATACATTTGGAATAGTCCCATATAGTTCCAACAATACATATATATATATGTATTTTAACATATTTTTTTCTTGTTTCTATATAATTTATAGGCATTCTGAAAATTTACTGTCTCACTGATTTTTAAGTGGCAAGAGATGATTTAACAGGTGTGTAGATTTCCCCATGAAAGGTAGATTCCACCACAAAAAATGGCCTTACTACTGTTAGTTACTAAATTGACTTTTTAGGATTATAGCTGACAAGACATTTTAGCCTGGGATGCCCAAAGAATTTTTCTTTAACTAGAAGTTGATAAATTACTTCATCTTCTGACTTTTTTTCCCCTTCATTTTAACATTATAACCTCAACTGAGCTCCTGCTAGTCAGGTTACAGATGTGATTTTCTTGTCCTTTCTGAAGATAGGGATGACATGTTCTGTCTTTCAGTTCTCAGGAACCTCCCTGGTCATGGTGGTCTTTCAAGGATTATCGTAAGCAGCTCTGCAATGACATCAGCCAGCTCCTTCAGCATGTTTGGGTGTCTCCAATCAGGTTGCATAGATTTATGTAAGGGTAAACATAAGGAAAAGTCTTTGCTTCAATCTTTCCCGTTTGCCTCAGGGACCTTGGGATTCCTGTAGGCAAATCTTACCAGCAAAGACCAAGGTGAAGAGGACATTGAATAGCTCAATCTTCTGCATGTTCTTTGTCACCAGGTTTCCTGCCCCATTCAGCAAAGAGATCATTTTTCCTAGTCATCTTCTTGCTGCTGCTGTCCTTGTGGAAGCCCTTCTTGTTGCCCTTTACAGCCCTTACCAGATTCACCTCCAGATGGGGTTTGGCCTTCCTAATACTAATCCTGCACGCTTAGACAGTGCCTTTATATTCCTCCTGGGTCTCCTGTCCCTGCTTTACCCTCCTGCATGCTTCCTCTTCACATTTAAGTTTTGTCAGGAGTTTCTTTCTCATCCATGCTGGCCTTAGGCCACCTTTGCTTGATTTCCTGCACATCTTGAGCTTGGTAGATGTGATCCCTGAAAATCAACCAGCTCTTCTGGACCACCTGCCACAGGATTCTTCCAAGCAGGTCCCTGAAGAGGCCAAAGTGCTCTCCTGAAGTTCAGGGCTGTAGTCTAGCTTTTTGCCTTGCTCCCTCCATCAGAATTCTGAACTCCACCATCTCATGGTCACTGCAGCCAAGGCTTCTCCCAGCATTCACATCCCCAACCTGTCCTACCTTTTTTGTAAGTTCAAGGTCCAGTACAGAATCAACGCTCATCAGCTCCTGTGCTAGGAAGTTGTCATTAATGTACTCCAGGAACTTTCTGGATTGCTTTTGCCCTGCCATATTGTCCTTCCAGCAGATATTGGGGTGCTAAAGTTCCCCAGGAAGACCATGGACAGTGAAAATGAGGCTTCTTCTAGTTGTCTGCAGAAGTCCTCATCTACTTTATTCCTGATCAGTGGGTCTGTAGCAAACTCCCACAACAATGTTGCTCATGTCTGTCTGCTGGTTACTCCTCTTCCTAAACTCTCAGCTGGCTAATCATCCCAATCCTGAGCCAGAGCTTCAGGTATCCCTGCTGTGCTCTCACATACAAGCAAGTTTCTTGCTGTCCTGGCCTGACCTTGCTCAGAGCCAGTTTCCACCCATTGCAGCACTCAGTCATGTGAGCTGTCACATCACATCTCTGCTCCCAGTATGATCTTAGCCCAGTAACTGGACGCAGACCCCTAATTTCTCCTTTTTGTTCCATATGCTGCATGTAGTAGCGTACAGGCATTTCAGAGAAGCATCCGGTTATGCTCATGACATGACATTGTGCCTTCTGCCACTATGTTAAAAATGAAAGATATAGGGGTTCAGTGCCATTTCCATTCAAAGCTATGGATAAAACAGTTCTGGACCCATAAGTTTAACACTAAGCCTCTAGCATTAAAATAGGAGATTGATGATATCAAACCTTTACATTGAAGAACAGTCAGTGTGTATGCAGCAGCACTAATGGGAGGATGCGTCCAAGTAAAAAGTACTTTCCCATACGAAACTTCATGACACTTCCTTTATACCTATACAACAGTTATAAACATTTTCCACTAATGTATGCTGAATGGTTTGTCTGATTTAATTTACATTAGGAAGTTCTAAATTATTAATTACTTTAAAATTGCAAGCACTTGTGTTTATAATCTTGTTTTATTCTATTTTGAACTACGTTAGATGGCCTGTAAAATAAATGCTCAGTTGTGGAATCAATGCTTAGATAGGGATTCTGGACACTAAAGGAAACCCGTTTCAGAACAGTATAATGGGATCTATGTTATCTTCAATTTGTAGCATTACCCAAATAAATGACAAAATGCAGAGGAAAAATGAATAGAGTGAAAATTAAAGTAGAGGACAAATTATTCAATAAAACAAACAAACAATACTTTACTGACTACTACAGGTAGTACAAATTATTCTGAATTTTAATTGACAGGCTAGAAGTAGAAATAGCAATATCTATTCCTGTATAGAAAATTAAACAAGAATAGCTAGTCTATTACTATGCAAATATATGTCATTAGGCAGTTAACAATTGCAATTTTGCAGATGCCAATGGACTTGAACAACAATTATTATTCAAAATTATAAGCAGCTTTTCACTGCATCTTTTTTTAGAAAAACAGATCATACAAGAATTTGTTTCCACCATTTCCTTTTGTCCTGTTCTAACATTGCCTATTTTGACTTTGTACGATAAAATGTTTCTACATTATCATAAGTTGTATTTTTGACAAATATCACTCCAGAATAAGAGTTGTCATGTCTATCGTAGCTCTTCTTATGTTTCCAAAACTATTTATACTTATATATATACCATCCATAATATGAAAAAATAATCCAGGAGCCAGTAGCAATACACAGATTCTATTCAGATTTACTGAAGGAATGGAACATAGAGTATACTGGAGAAAACTTCACATCTGTTCCCTTTCCTTTTACTTGACGAAAAAGAGCAAGAAAATTGCTGTGTCAACCTCTATATCTTCTGGCTTTGTAAGATCCAGTAACATAAATAAACCTATTAAAAAATTAAAGAACAGAACAGCTAGGTTTTTAAGCTTATTTTTTACCAGTACTGATTTAAAACCACAGAGCTTTATCCAGAAGCTATTTTCCTCCTAATCAACGTGTTTTCTACATCACTAGAAAAGTGAAATGCCTCCAAGTATAAGCAATGTTTTAATATGAAACTTAACAAAGTTATGAATAACTTAAATGATGCACTAGTTTGCAAACAATAGTAAACTGTGCTAGAACAATTAGAATGTCCCTTGTAAACCCATACCTTATACACCTAGCCCTTCTCAAGATATCCTCTCCTAAATAACAATATTATAAATACCTCATGACTAAATATATGAGAGTATACAAATGTAACATATTCTGCAGTCGTCTCTTCAGTAACCACAGATAAAACTAACACCACCACAGCACTACATATGTGAGAAAGCTCATACTCTGGAAAGTGAATAGAAGTAGAAAGTCTAAAGGAATTTCCTGGTGCATCTCAGTGTCTTAATAAAGAATATTTATTTCCCATCCTCATGGATTCCTCAAAATAACTTATTTTCTATAGCATCCTATATTACTGTACATTTCAAATTAAAACCCACTAACGACATTACTCCGAGATTCTCTGGCAACATCTGTTAAAAAGACTGTGATAGGCATAAAGTCTTGGCAGACAGTAGTTATGTTGTTACATTTCGAATAATTTACAGCAGTTTTGACAATAATCAGGAAGTTTATTAGTTGATACTATCTATTTTGTTAAAGTAGGCACAGAGATCCATTTCATTCAGGGCTACAGAGCAAGAATTTTCGAAAACTTTGGACCACTGAGAATCCTCAACATGTCTTCTGGAGTATCATTTTATCCCTGCCATTAAATTCTTACTGAAGAACAATATGAAGCCAAGCGGAATCCACAGACTTAACTTCCCACAATCTTCCAGACCACTAATGGTCTGCAGTCCCATGTTTGAAAAACAGCTTTTAATGCAGAGCTAGTAAAACTCACTGCATTAGCCTGCAAGACTGGTCAAGCTGCCTTTACCACACTTGTAAGCCATATACATCTGTAACTTAACACTTAGGTCATCCACAGAAGGCCAACTGGTTCAAGATATAACTATTTATTATTTCATTTAAATATCATTTTAGGCTATGAGAAGTAACTAATTTGGAATTAGATTTGAGTTTTTGTTTTAATGATTCAATGTACATTCACAATATCAGTATAATAATAATTCTAAATAGGAGCACTTGCTGCCTTAAACAGTTGTATTACCAATACCGACATTATTGTGTAGCTGTGCAAGACTATAGACATACACTGAACATCCCATGAACTCTTAATTAATGGAAAGATATTAAATTGGCACTTCTGGTCTACATAAACACATCATGAACACCTAAGTACACATATACAGACAAGGTACTATGTAAATACAAACATACATGCAAAAATTAGCATAAGGCACAGAAATAGAGCACATGACATTTAGGCGGCTACCTAATGTAGAAAGCTACCTAACTGAAGAATAATAGGTTATTATATACATAACTTACGGCATCCATTTCCAGCAATTTCCTCAGTTGCTCATATAGGCAGCTGACACAGTATTAAATGCTTAAAGCTAAACAGATTTGACTATAAACTATAAAGGAAAATAGTATGTATGTATCATTTGACAATAACATGAAACATCTGGTATGTAACATTTTTTTGAAGTGTATCTTCTACACAGTACATCAATATAGTATTTTTAATTAAAGTAAGATACAAAGGTTCATTTATTCAGGCATAAGATTACATTACCTAGTATGTCCTTAAAATTGCAAAAGGCAGCTATTGTGGAAATGAAGTGCATAAATAAATAATGGAGATGCAGAACATAAAAACAGTGCACCATGACTGAACTAGTTTGTCTGTGATTTTGTTAAATAAACCATACATACAAATGGGCCCCAATTGTGCAAAAAATGCACAAGAAATTCTAGACAACTATCAAGTCTTCACTTAATCAGCTGACATGGAAATAACATCTAAAATGATTAGCCATAATTCAGCTATCCTGCCAGGCCACTTTAGCTTCTGTATTTGTGTATTTTTATATACCTATATACATGTGTGCACATAAAATATAGAAGCCATATATACACTTATATGCAAATAACCTACACCATGTGATGAATTAGAAGCAACCTGTATAGATACAGAATTACAAAAACTCGGACTGAAATAAACTCTTAGGCTAAAAGACGGAAGTCTAGAAAAAACCTAATCCAGATAAAGAATACATTTTAACAAATCCAGTAACTTTTCAGAGTTATTTGTCCAAAGTGTGCTATAAACACTATTTCACCCAGGAAAAACACTAGGACAAGCTTAATTCTCAAGGTACTAAGTTCCAGAGAGAACTCTGAAGAAAACACAGTTTTATTAAATCTTATCTTATGACACAGCTATAAAAGCATTGTCAACAGTTGCAGTAACTAAGCTTATTAAACTTTTATCTTCACATGGCTTCTGCAACCAAATAAGAGCTGGAAAACTGATAATAAAGAAATTTAATCCATCATTTTTACAGACAAAATTAATACCTGTCAAATGCACTTCTGACAATTTAATATAACGAATTTAAAATAACTACTCAGTGTTTCTTTTTTGGTTTAAGATAATGTAAGAAAAACAAGATGACACCTCTTAGTACTGCAAAGTTCGAGTAAATTACTGTAAATAGAGAACAACTACAAAGTGAACGCTTTCTGTGCAATATATAGCACAGAACCAGTTTTGACTATATAAATTCAAGTGTAATCTGTTTCTGATCTGTGACATCAAAAGTCCCGATTTGAAAGAGTAAATTATTAAAAATCTATGCAAGGTGATACTTAGAAATTATTCCAAGATTTTTTAAAAATATATGGCACCTCATTATTACTTCTAATGAATTAAATGCAGAACTGTGGTATAGAACGATATTTTAATTAAGTACATAAATTCTATTTAATAAAGCAAGCTTGATCTCCAGAAAACTGCATACTAACCACGCAACACATATAGTAATTAAAAATTTAACAAGTATACATGGCTGTACTCTGCACAGTAATAAAAAATTCAAATTTCATTTTAAAAGATAAAAAGTAAAGCTTGTCATAGGTATATCAGATGCAGTTGAGACAATACTGCAAAAGCAAAATGGTGAGATAGAAGAAGCCAGCTAAACCTAAGAAACTAGCTCAAATCAGAAGAGCATAAGCTCAGAAACTAACAAGTACCTGAAAAAACACTTTTCTTCAAAAGGTTAAGAAAACTGAATTGAAATAAGTAAAAAATGGGCAGTCTGAAATCACCACTCATAGCGCATCATTGAGAACACATGATTTGTCTACAACTGTTCATTGTTTTAAGCAGTTTTCCTCTACACTTTTAGTCCCGTAGTAAGATTTCCAGCATGTTAATTCTAAAAAGGTTGACATATCTCCACTGGTTTACAGTTCCTAAAGCCTGCTGGTGCGCAAGTTAACTGGAGTTGTTGCTAAGTATGTAGGAATACTACTACTGCCTCCATTTTTGGATGTTGTGGTGAGGCTTTCAATAGCAATTTACTCTTTCAAAAATCGAGGTTCTTTGCAACAGACAACCTGGCATCTTTGGCCACCAGAAAAGCTCTTCCTTGCATATTGAAACAACTTCCTGTAAAGCCATGATGTCTCCTCAGTATTTAAGCATTGATACCTTGAGCCTCAATGCCTGCACAGACAGCAACGGCAATGAGGACCACAGAAAGATGTCAGAACTTCCACTGAACAGTCAGTTTTTTGCTATGAACTGAAAATACCAAGCTCAGTGAGAAAATGAACTTTCAAGGAGTTTCACTGAGTACCAGAGCTAGTGCAAGAAAAGTTAAAACAGACAGTATGTCATCTCAGAGTTACAAGGAAAACTCTCAAAAGCAGTAGGAAAACAGAGACGTTCATTATCTTAAAAGGGAAAAGAGGTTCCAGAAGACAAGAGAATGCCAAAGGCATTCCAAGTTGAAAACTGTAATAAACAGCCAAAATGGCAAATGGGCAGAGTACATTGGGTAAGGAATCAGGACTGAAACTTAGATATCTGTGGCTGAAGACAAGTAGAGTAACACAGTACTGAAGGTCAGAAAAAAAACAGATAGGAAAGTAAGGTGCAAGGAGTAAATANCTGGGAGCTTGATACAGTTTTGTATATATTTCATTATTAATAATAAGATAACGAAAAGAAAATATTTCATTAAAGTAGTTTAGTTCCCTCTAAACTCTTAAGTCTCTCTTTTCCTCTCTCTCTCTTACCTCCCTTTGGGAGCGGAGCAAGAGAGAGCAAGCATCTGTCGTTCCACCAGATTGGGCCAATCTGGCCCAAACCACGACACCTGCTAAAACACCACCAAGGGCAAAGAGAACATGGGACTTCTTTTGAAGGTTTAAATAATATCAAAGTGAATCAGCTATGAGAAAAAAAATAAGAAAAGGTTGCAGAACAGAAGAGATGAGTAGTTTGGGGAATGTGGCAAAACCAAGAAAGTTTTATGAGTGCAGTTTGAGGAAGTACTTCCTCCGAAAGCCTTCAAAGAACTTCAGCAACTCCCCTTTTAATTCATAATACAAGAAATTAACAACAAGATTTCAATTTCAAGTCTTTACTTTTTTTGATGGAGAGAGAATGTTAAGGCCGCAAAAAAAAAAAAAAAAAAGATAGCAAAGGTTCTGACAAGTTCATAACAGCAAAAGTATTTAAGAGGTCATGGGGACAATGAGAGAAACATATGATCATCTCTCAGTAACCAAGGCAGTGGGATGAAACAGCAAAAGGTCAGCAACAGCAGGAGATATAGGTATACAACAGCAGTGATGGTCACAGTCAAAGAGAGTTAACACCCTAGGATACTAAATTAAGTAACTGAACCTTGGCAAAGAGCAACAGCTCTATATTTTTTAGACAGAGGAATTTTAACAAAGTTAAACAAATTTTTTTTAAATTTGCGTTAATTTAACAAAGTTAGAATTTGCATATGATATGTTTCAGAAGAAAAAACCCCCCTCAAAAATACTACATTATTTCTCAAAACTCCTAAAAATACCATGTTATTTCTCAAAACATAACATGACAAGGGTGTTTTCCCCCTCATACATTGGGAAGATAAAGACAGCATGATATGCATTGTCCTAAACTGGCTAGTAATGCAATGTTCCAATTTATTATAGAAATGATGTTGATATGTATGGTCTTCAGTCACTGTCTTTGCTGATCTCACGAGTTTCTCTACAGGTTACCTCAGAAACGTGCTACGTGCTCCTCAGAACTTGGCATCATTAGATGCCCTTCTCACAGGGCTGTAAAATATTAGAAGCTTTTTCAGTTCTATAGCTGAATTAATGCTGTTAATGCACATGGCCCACTGCTGGTGACTGCCTGACAAGAGACAGCTGCAATCACTTTGAGGGAGTGATAGTTTTTGGTGTTCAAGAGAACAGTACCCTAGAAGATAAATGCTGGCAAAAATATGCTACCTGCAACTGAGCGTGGAGTCATATTCTCTGATGAATGGTCTGTAAATTCAGTTGCTTTTTTTTTCCCCCCCCTTTGTTTACAGAATCTTTGGTTTCTTAAGAGGTAGAAATAAAACTCCAAAACTCCAAATCAGTCCAAGACAATCTAACATCTTTTCAGATAATATAAGAACATAGTAAATTAAAAGTAAAACATAAAAACAAATATTCACCAGGTACTATCAAGCACAGAAGGACAGGCCCAGGAAAGTAGACTTAACACCACTAGAGGTTCTCACTTAAAGCAGTCTTAAGAGGTAGGATCTGACACAGAAACCTCCTAGTGAAGATCTACATTGTTGGCAATCCTACAAAAGGAGCACACCGACTTAAAAAGCACCTGGAAACCCTTGGGGCATTTTCTGATCTTACTTCTTCAGTCAGGATAAAAAGTTTCTATAACAAAACCCTAGAAACCTCAAATAGGGCAAGCCATCTATCATTATATCTTTTCTGAAGTTAAACAAGAGGAGAACTGTGCTATAAGACAAATGTTATACCTTCAGCTGCATTTGGTGATTCAAAGCGAAGCCTACAAATGAGATAGCTCATTAGTTTGAGCAGATGGATCAAAATTAAAGGCTGAATCACCAACTCTTAATTTCCCAGTAGCCAGGAAGAGCTTGAAGTCTCGCAGAGGATGACTGTTGAAAAATCAACATAAAAAGCTTCTCTCCATCTGTCAAAACACATGCCTATAGAATGCAACTACCTCCTACCAGCCTTAGTCTTAAAAAATGAAAACATACATACATCTATTAAAACACATGAACATATAACTTCAGTCAAGCATCACACTGTAACCTATACTATGACAGGGAGACATCAGCATGATTTCCATAGAAGTAAATTATGTGGTTCCAGCATGGTAGAATTCTTTGAAAATGATTTAACAGAACAGTAGATAAACAATGTTGAATTTAATTTATTAAGACATTTCAAAGACTCTGATACAAAGAATCTTAAAAGAGACAACACTGTGACAGTTTGGTGGCCACAGGAAAGTGTACATTAACTCCGGGAACTTTAGAAGAGGGAAAGTATTTTTCTCTGATTCTGGTATTTCTTTCTTATGCTTCAGTATAAAACAGAGCAGATAGATTTTTGACTCTCTGGAGTACTGCTAATGAGATCTGTGTCTGTCACACATTATTGCCTGAATAGTTATAAAGTTCCAACCATTTCCTGCATTACATACAGATATACAACCGGTGTGGAAATTTCTTCTAAAGTATTGTGGGGAAGGTGTGAATATATCTTTTTAAGAAATGTATTTAGAAATAACCATGTCTTTGTTAAAAAGCAAACGAATTTTACACACATAGAATGTAAATAAACACAAGTTTCAAGGATAAGACAAGCTAAGATAACAGAGTAAACATGATGGTAACAGATTATGGTGAAAGTGGACACAAGGTAATGGATTTCTAAAAACTAAGAAAATCAGAAGAAGGTGATAACTTCAGAAGATCAAAGGCTATTCTCAAAATTGTGAAAAGACACTAAAGAAAACCTTCCTAGTGTAATAATACTCATATTCACTTCCACTATTCACTTCACTCATACTCATCTTCCACTATGGGACAGGCATTTCAATGCAGATAAATCTATGTGACTTTTTTTTTTTTTTTTTAAACATCTGCAGTTGGTTCAATGGTTAGACAGATAATTTGTCACAGCATACTCATTAAAAGGAAAAATCTCTAATTTTTAATATGTAGTAAAATACAATACACTATAATTAACTGTATTATACAATGAGCTGATATGCTTGATTCTGCATTGTCAAAGACTGTATACGAGTGTTTGTATATCATTCATTTCAGGACATGAATGTTTGTTTCATAAGCATCAAGACCAGTATGTTTTAAATACTCTAAAGAAAAGTCCAGTGTAACTGGTTGGTATTTAGATGTGTATGTAAGGGAGTTCTATAACATTGCAGAACAAACATTTTCAAGCAAAGAAAATGCTTAACATTTACACCAGTTGAATCAAATTAACCAAAGTGTTCTGAAATCAAACCAACATTTACATAGCATGGGAAACCACACTTCTGCTTTGTCTGAAAATACAATCCTTATTTGGTTGGTGGTTGAAAATACAATTTTCAGAAATTGAGATCAGCAGTAGTGACAGCTGCTGAAACTGTAACATTAAGTAGACTACAGTTCTTCACTTGACCTGTCAGCTGTAGCTCATGCCTTAGAACAAAACACTCGCATTCAGCTGCTAGTACAGGAACTAAAACTATTCTCAAGGAAAGCTACAAAAACATCTCCTGCTAGAATTAAACAACTTATATAATATTATTTGAAAAATTCAAGTACAGTATGTTTGTAGACAGTTTTTTCCTCAGTGTGAAAAAAAGAGAGGGGAAGAAAGGTGAAACATATATGCTGGAACAGCATGCAACTTCCTGCCAGGAATCCAAGATATGTTACTTATTTAGACATACTGATTTAAAGAATCTGCTATTTGTAGGTTTATCTACAGCAAGTGAAAATACATGAAATCATAACAAGAAATGAAAGATAAGCAACTAAATGTACCTCAGTGTTAGGAATTTGGTAAGGTATGCGCATAATTGACAAGGAGGAGAAAATAAACTAAAGTTCCCCTTGGTACTGCCAACAAATTTTGTTAACAGTCTTCACTCAGAAAAATATCAGCATTTCTGTACATAATCTTCATGGAAGTTTTCCAAATGTAACAACAGTAACTGATACCAACAAGAGAAGATAAGTGGAAAAATGGTGCTAAAGCAAGGGGAGCAGGACTAAGAAGCTGTTGCTGAAATATTCTCCCCCCCCAAGTCATAAACAAACTGCTCATCTTTCAAAAAACATGATCTGAATTTTCTGTGAAAAAGAAAAAACATGCAATTCTTATTGTGACTGTGTGGGAAAGAGTTTTATATACATGTAATTTAGTGAAAAGCCTCTTCAGGGATCACATTGCACTAGCATTTGTTCCTGCTCTGAACAGGTGCCATACCTGCTACAGCTACTGCTGTTCACACTGCTGTATGTGCAAAGTTCTATCAAAAATGAGACGTTGTGTGTGGGTGATTCAGGAGCACAATGACAACAGAATGATAAACCATTCAGGCAAATGAGGTAAGCCCACCATCTTAGCAGAGGGGAATATCAAACTTGAAAATTCACTGCAGAAACTTCTATTGTAAAGCAAAATGAAGGATTACTTCCTTTAAAAAGAAAACAAAACAGAAACCCCAGAATATTTCAAAAGACACATGCAGATCCCTTGTGCACCATGTCTTGAACACTCTGCATAATTCTCATCCCTCATCTCAAACAGGAGACACTAGGATTTGAAAGATATGGGAAAGGCTAAGAAGAATAACTATATGCTGTATTTTAATTTTTTTAATCATTAAATGTACCTAAGTCTAAGGTCTCTAAAGTACTGACTTACTTTGCCTTGTCCTTTTAAAAAAGTGACATTAATATACATTAATTAATTTAAGGGATATAAAGTACCAGGAATTTTCACCTTAGCTAGAAACTAACATTATTTAGCCAGTTCAGATTTTCTCGCATGCAGTTCCTATAAAGCGTTTTCAAGATTAGAGATGACGTCTGAAGTGACACATCTTAAAATAATAATAAGAATTTAAAAATATATATTTATTAATACATTGTTATGATGATCAAAACTAATGTCTTTATATGTGTTCTGAAGGCAAATCGAACCAAAAAATAAATACCTGGTGTCCAGCCATAATTTGCTTCAGCACATTTTCATAACATACTTCATCCATATGATTCAGCTGCTGCACCTGAAAAACAAACACCACACCTCATATTAAAATCATTTCTATCTTTATATATTTTCTACTACATATCAA
This sequence comes from Burhinus bistriatus, assembly GCA_013397275.1. NCBI lineage: Eukaryota > Metazoa > Chordata > Aves > Charadriiformes > Burhinidae > Burhinus > Burhinus bistriatus. Next base: position 763,143 of record VYXH01007250.1, on the reverse strand, counting down.
GCAGTTTACAGTGATCCATGAAAAAAAATGTGATTATACAATAAATTTATAATATACTGATTCCCATTCCTAACAATATCCTTTTGGTATTCTTAAATTCACAAACAGAACATCAAAATAAGTAGATAAAATACAAGTATGGCAGTGGATAGAAAATTTATTACATGACTTGGTTTTTCTGATGGTGAAAGAGATGTAACCAAGTTCTATTCTATAATTTATCTGTTTCATATTAAGGAATCTTATTTCTACAGGATATTGATGAAGTATCCATTTAATGCATCACCTTACCTAACATTAATTCTTCCCATTTTGTACTACAAAAATAGTTTTTACATTGCATATATACATATCCAGGAAATTACTGATTGTCAGCTTTTTTGCCATAGAAAACAGAAATTTTTTCATGGTTTGGTCATGCATGGGGTACAGGGGGAATACAGTGTACAGAGTTTCCAATTATGGATAAACAAAATGTTTCAGGAAGGTTCCAAAATAAAGAGTTCAGTTAAAATAAAAAGTATTCTTCAAGCTACTCTAAAAAATTTCTATTTCTTTAATGTAGCACTATATAAATAGCATGTATCTACTTGAATGCAGCTCAGTATTAAGGTTGTGACAAATCAAAATAGATAAATGAAGTTCAAAATGAGAACAATCACTCCATTCTTCATTTGTGCATTATGGGTGGGAAGAAGATAGTTGTTTTATAACCAGATTTTTTTGACACAAAGAAATGTTTTACAAAGCATGTAAGAATTCAAAAATGGAAATTTAGTACTTGGGAGTTATCTAGAATAGTTGAAAGTTGAAAAGCACAACTTTAAAACAGCTTTAGAGGGAAGAAGAGAACTTCATATTTGGCATCATATAAGCATAATAGTAAAAAGATGAGACAATATGGACATGTGTGCAAGAGACAAATAGCCAGTCTAATTATTCTGAAAATGAGAGGTTAGCATTTTAATTAATTATTTTTTCAAATAATAACAAGTGAAAATCATAAAGGAGAAATGTATATAGGCAGTGCATAAATACAAATGTGGACACATATATACATACATATAAATGCAACTTTATGTATTCTTTGCATTTATAACTAAAAACATACATAAAGAAAAATAACTGACATTAAAGAAAAATAGCTGACATTAACAGACCTCCAACTGAAGAAGCCAAACTTTAGTCTTGGTCCCATATGCTCTAGGAGTTTCAACATACAGAGATTTAAGAGCTTTCCTGTCTAACTTCTATGCATAATAAATACACCATGCTGTCCTCGCCTTTGAAAACTTGCCTACAGTTTGCACATGACTCAGCAAATCACTAATCAATTCCAAATTTTTGGGGGTTTTTTTTGGATGAAAGATGTCAGAAACCTGTGGCAAAGCATCTACCTAAATAAACTAACAGCCTTCTATCTCCTTGCAACTCATCAGTGTGGATATAGACATAGTATTTATTGCACTTAGTGATGTTCTGCAAGAACTGTTTTTGATTCTTTGGGTTCTTACATTGCTTTCCTCTTCTCATATAGAGAAGGATATTAATATTGGCAATTATTTGGCAGCTCTAACATTAGCATTATCCTGAATAGAATCCTTTCTCGAAGAGGCTTAATACTTTTACTTTTCATTTGCTATAAAGTTTATTATCTTGGTTGCAAAATGTATTTTACTCTATGAAATCCATAATGACATTCTTCTGAAAAGCAAAAAGACAAACTCCTGGATATAGTATTACCGAAACAGTTGTCTTTGTCTGCTGGGTATTCACATTTCAGAGTAACTACTACCTCCTAATATTTCTTCATCTCCTAACTTTTTTTAAAATGTACTGGGTTTCTTTTTAATAATTTCAAACTTTACAGGATAATTTGAATATTTCTTTGATTTTTAAATCGCAAACACATTCTAAAGCGAGTATGAAGAAATGGGGTCTCCCCTTTTTTAACACAGAGGAAATAAACTAAATATTCAAATCAAGTATCAGGAAAAGACTAAAGAAAAGCAACAGCAAATAACAGTGAAGGTACTTGAAACAATTAATGAAGGTTAAAACATGCAAATCATGCTAAGCACCATATGGTAAACTACTCTTGTGTGTATAGACTTGAAATGGCTCCCTACAGTTGTAAAATAAGTTTCTTTCCTGCACTGCAGACGGAATGAACTACCTTAAATAACCTAGTAAGAAAGGCAATGTCCATTTTTACAAAAAAGAAAACAAAATGCTATTATCAATTAAGCTATGAAATTAACTTTTGATTGAAAATGTTTTGATTTCTATTAAATTAAACCATAGCATAATAAGTTTTTTTAAAAGCTGAACTATATAAGCTTTAACTATCAGCTAGTGAGATGCACAGGAAATCTTATGGAAAAGTGTTTGTATTAATTCCTGTATTAAAAGAAGAATTATAATTTATGTGTCAAGTGGCACTGCACTTATGATTTTTAATAAGAATATTATACCTGACCATGGCCTTAATGCTTCCCAAAATGAGCAAGAGTACAAAGAGTTAAGAAGCTTATTTAGGGATTAATTCAATGTGTTTTCTACCAGATGTGCACATATGATAGTTAATGGTTTAGCATGCTAAGGTTTTCATCAGTAACTCATATCCAACTGGTATTAATGTATGCCATATTAATATATATCTCTCTCCAGATTTCATAAACGGATATTTTTCTTACATTCCTCATGCATCCTTACAACCAAACAAGAAGCATCACTGCTTCTAGCAAAATGGAAAACTGAAATGAGAAAGGCAGAATAATCAGTTGTTACAGTGACTCTGCAGCTGAGGGTGATAATTTCTCCTTAATCAAGCAAAACTTACTAGTGAAGCAGAGGCAATGCAAAGCTAGATACCATTGTATACAATTGCAACAAGGCCTATTTATAAGTATTTTAAACTGAGGAAATATAAGTCTTAAAGCACCTTTCAATTATGCATAACTTTATACAGAAGAAAATATGCTTCATAAAACACCTGTAGCATAATAAACCAGTAGCCCCTACACATATATACATGAAGCATGATCAAAACAAATAGCAACCCTTTCTTTGGCATTCATGATTCTTTACCTTATTGGTTGTCTTAATTCCTATAAAGGTTTGCCCCAGTGGTACAGGTCGGAAACGGCCATCAAAGTAGAACAGTCCAATGTAGGGATTGACGTGTAGAAATGTAGCAACATCCAGATAATTGGGTAATGTAGCTGAAAGGCCCAAAATCCTAATCATACTTTGTGTAGATTCAACCTATTAAAAACCAGAAAACCTGTAAATGATCCAAGTATTATAAGCCAAGAAATCAAAGCAGAGACTTTTAAAACACCCCTTATAAAACAGTAATGTGAAAGCAGCAGTTAATACTTTCTACAAAAGGTGAACAATGGATGCAAGTTAGTGATTATCCTGTATTGAAGAAACCAGAGCACCCTGCAATTCCATCAAATCTTACTTATTCATCTTTCTGTTTTATTGTACTTTTGCCCTCCAAAAGGTTAGCAGCCATTAACTGATATGGAGGAACAATAGCAGTAAAACTGGCTTTGTCAAGAAGGGATAGTCCAATTTATAGGCAAAACTAGGACAGATAATTTGGTATCACTTCTTCCTTAGTCCAAATCACAGCACAATCCTGAAAATAAAGAAGAATGCAATTCATGCCATTCCTCAGTCTTGGCTTTTGCTTAGACCTTTCCACAATTCTCTTAGACAATCTTTTCTAATTCACTACTATCTGCATTTCTCCAGTATGTAGCAGTACTTCTGTGGAGCGGAAGATATTTAAATACCAAGAAGTCACTCTGTAACATACATTTTTTTTTCTTTTTTCCTTTTTTTTTCTTTAAATGTCCCAAATGCTTGCATTACATGCCTTCCCATTCAATAAGGGACAGAAATTGTGCTTCACAATGAAATACTCTGTTCCATATAAAAGCCTGCATATTATATGTATTTCCAGGTAATTTTCAAAAAGAATGAAACCAGCCAAAAGACTTGAATGAGGAAAGTACACAAGAATTTTCCCATTTCCTTCTGGAATATTAAGAGCCATGTAGGCTGGCTGACAACTTTCTTACTAGCAGAATTATTTAGAAGCAAAGTTCAGAGTGATTTTCACCAAAAGGTTTTTTATACACTATAACTGAAGTCATATATCAGGTTCTCAACTTGTCTCAAATGTGTGAATGTCTCATGATGAGTAAGGCTGGTAACTTCTACCTAGCTAAGTCCTGTTCAAAACAATATGAGGTTTTAGTTAGAATACAGATTTTGAATCACTCAGGTGTTTGAATTAAAGTGACAGGAAGTGCCATGTAATTAAAACATAAATTAAATTTTTTTTAAACAGATGATTAAAAATTATATGGAGAACACTCTCAAGGAAGATAAAATACACTATACCATAACACAGACCTGGCAAATAAGAAGTGCACCAAGTTAATAAACGAAACCCCAAAAGAAACCACCCCGCACAACTCCACAGACATCAAGCAGACAAAGTAAACCACTACTTTGCTTGGTAATGGGCATTTAAACTACAGACGCAACCAACTAAATGACACAGAAAACCTGCTGACTGACCCTTTTGCACTTATACAAAGAGCAGCTTTGCAAAGGAAAGCCCATGTACAACAAAATCTTATACGTAAATGCAAATTTTGAGATGACTGGGACAAATGAGAGATTTCATTTTCAAAAGTCTTCCATCTGCAGGGAAGAAATGCAGCATTCACCTTGAAGAGTACAAAGAAGCATTATGATTTCTTAGACCACTTTTTATAGCTGGATGATGTGATGACCTAAGGGCTATAGTCAACCTCATCCACAGAGGTTTGAGGTTGGGGGTTTTTTTTGGGATGGGGAGTGGGTGGTTTTCTTTTCTGTTTGTCTGGGGGTTTTTTGGTTTGGTTTGGTTTTGGCTCGGTCCCTTGGAGCACCACCTCCTTCTGCACTGACCGTGACAGGGTTGTTTCTCACACTTTTTTCCTCGCTCCTATCTCTCTCTCAACTGCTGGACAGTGGTTTTGCCCTTTCTTAGATATGCTTTCCCAGCGGCGCCACCATCTTGGCAGCGGGGCTCGGCCCTGCCCTGCGGTGGGTCAGTTGGAGCCGGCTGGAACCGGCTGTGTCCGGCGTGGGGCAGCCCCGGCCTCTCCTCACAGAGGCCGCCCCTGCAGCCCCCACTGCTGCCAGCGCCCGGGCACCTGCACCTGGTACAAAAGTTTGATTTACTTAATGTTCATACATTTTTTTAAAAAAAACTTGAATCTGTAAGAATAGTAAGCACTTGCTGATGTATTTATCCTGTAGTTTGTTCACAATCACCTGATACCAAGTACAATCTGAAAGTGTAACTGAGCTCCAATCTGGAAAACATTATTTGATTTTGCTAAATTCAGTAACACGTTTTTTCAAAACTCCTAAGAGCATGAGAGCACTAGTTTGAAAATGTGCTCAGTTCCATCTGAAGGTAGGAAAGCATTTCAAGTATTTAAACAATTAACAAGAACTCTGCTTAATAGCCACGGCAGTATGAATTTTTACACCAATTAACCACAAGCTGTTTGTTCAGAATTTTCTCTCAAAATACAAACAATGCCTAGACAACAGTTACAGTTTACTGAGACTTAACACTTTCAAAACCCTTGTAAAAAGATGCCGTTTAACTTCACTGATATGGCAGTTGGCCCTGGAGTTAAGGGACTGAAACCCCCAAATTACAACTCCACATGAAAACCACAGCAGAGAGTTAACACAAGCAAGTAATTAAAAATACTAATATGCATAGCAAATTTTTAAACAAAATGTATCTTTGTATATTTTATATTATACTTTACATATTTTTGTGCACATGTATATAGTGCCTACATAATTTTTTCGATTTATAAATCTAAAATTTGCAAATTATTTGGACAATTAGTTTTCTATTTTTATCAATCCACAAAAATCAAGTCACAGTGCTGTAAGAAAACAGGCAATAATGTCTTTTGCTCTATAGTAACATTTTGTTAGTCTTCATAATTAAAGACTATTAAGACTCTAAATCATTCCATCAGTATCTTTAACTTCTTTCAAGGCCATCCAAACAAAATATCTTTATTTTTTTACCGTCTACTTTTATGTCCATTTAGCAACCGAAAATATAAATAATTAATATATATAAAAAATAATCAAGAAGCAAAAATAGGTACATTTATCCTAAAAAAACCAAAATGTATCACAACACCTCTCCCAATTATTTTATGCTCACATCAAATTCAAACTGTAAACTAAAACCCTATGGATCTGCACATCATCACATACCTATACAGAATGAGTTTTGTTTATTCTTTCAATTACACATGGCAATATACAAACAGCAGTGACTAAAACTGTGCTAAACTTAAAAGTTAGAAAAACAAAATTACCTGAATATGCAACCATAACACATGATTTATTTTTGCATTTTCTCTGTGATTATAATTCAGTTTCAATTATTTATCTATTATTCATCTATCCAAGCACTATAGAGACTTTATTTTTCATAATGGTTTTTAGAATTCTAACAGATTTTTAGAACCGAATACTCTGTGTGCATTTTTCAGCTACTTTTCTGACTTTCCCTTTAAGAGCAAGCATTAAAATGTTTTGCTCTCAGATGCTTCTAAAGAAAAGCAAGTCTTAGAAGTGTGCAGACACTCTTTGTGAATACAGTCCATTCAAACATTAGCATTTTTCATGTGCTGGATCACTTATTATTTGGCCCTAGAAGTCCCCATTAAAGACTGTCTTCTTATACAAGACACTATAAACACATAGCCTTTTCCTGAAATCACAGTAAAAATTATTGAAAAGACATTTTGGTTGACAAAGTTTTCTGGTTACATTCCCTATCGCTGACTGGTGGTACGCAGCTAAGTGTGTTTTCTTCACTACTGGCACACAATCTCAAACATCTCAATCTTCATATGTGTTTAATTATCTCAGTAAAAATATAAGCACCATTTGGAACTCACAAGGTTTTCTTAGGAAAACTGAACTGTCACAGTATTTGCACATCATGTTCTTTGAAAGCTTTACTATATTTTACTGATTTGATATTACACTGGAAGTAAGAAATAAAATTGCCATAACTATATCTAATTGACATATCTAATTAGTATATCTAATTCAGAAGCATTCAGGATGGCATGCGGAGAATTGGCAGCATGTTCACCATACATGCTTGGAGAACACAATTATCACACCATGAAATTCCATGTACACAGAAAAAATAAACAGAAGATAGCTATCCAGTATTGACTTCCACACTCAAGTATCATCTGAGTTTACACTGTAAATGATAAAGGATCAGGTATGGGAAGTGCCTCTCTGGATTGTGAATTGATTACAGCAGGATCATTTTCTTCCTAATAGGTTTTAAGATTTGCATATCATTTCATTACATTACAGCCACCACTTGAGAGCATACAGAGTATGCATAGATATACTCTTTTATCTGACTTCTAAAGTTCTTCCTGAACTTTGTGATCTTGGCAGTCTTCCCATTTCCATGTATTAAAATATCACATTCACAGAATGAATTACAATCAAGCTGGAAAACATATCCCTGATTGTTCAACTCCAGCACAGAATTAAGTGAATCAGACAAGTTTACACATTCTGATGTTTGAAGAATCGTCCACTGGTTAGAAATTAATCTGATATTCGGATGACCAAGGATCACTTCAACACACCCTCTACAGTCAGTCTGTATGCCCTTCAGATGTACACTAAAGACAAGATACACAGAAAATCAGACACAAGTGTTTCTTAGTTTTCGGTCTAGATGTGCATGAAGATGAATTCTTAACTTAGGTTCCCAAGTTCCCTGCTCAACAGTAGTAAGAATGAAGTACTGCATACGATGATTCATGTTAGTTATTAGTTAGGTATCACCCTACCTCAAGAATGCCTCTAAGTCTCAGCCTCTCATAAGATCTATGTTTTTCACATTACACAAAAAAAAAGGAGAAAAAGAAAGGGAAAAAGAGGAGGAATTCTTAGAATGTTTAAAAAATAAAAAGAATTGAAGGTCTTTCAAAATTACTAAGAAGGAAGTTGTTAGAATGTTTCACCAGTGTTTACTTGCTTATTGATATCCTGTTTACTGTCTAATGAAAGAATTAAGAAGTTGTCAATAGTCCACATAGGTGGTAATTTCCTAGTTTTAGGAAGAAAAATGGAAAAACCAGTAAAACTGCAAAATCAAAAGTACATAGTAAAAATGCAATTACTAACACTGTTTTGAAGATTCTACATAGGACGTTATCTACACCTCAAACGCTGCACAGAATGCATTTGTTACTAGGCAACCATCTAGTTAAGTAATTTTATAAATGAGTTTTACTCTGCTTCCAATGAACCCTGAAAATACTGTGATCTCAGTCCTCCATTTAGAACATATTTAAAAATCTAGAGGTACTGAAAAAATGTAACCATGCAGAAAGCACTATTAGAAACCGTATTATTTTCCCTCAGCTAAATATTAAGAGTATGCAATACTCTGCCTTAAGAAATGACATTTTTGAATATACCTATTAAGAGATTTGTATGCCCTGCATAGTGCCGTGTCAGTTTTTCCTGAATGACAGAATGCCTTTTCATGCTATGCTGTTTTGTTCGCAAACTAAGAAACAGAAAGAAATATGAACCCTTCTACAAACCAGTTTAACTGCTTTACCATATTATGAAAGAACATAAAACATATGACAATCACTATAACCTTTTAAACTCCATGGATATATCACAAAAATGGAAAAATGTTCACATATCAATAATAAAAAATGACAGGCAGAATCACTTCCATGCAAAATCATAGAAAAGGTTCTGAAAATGAATTCAAGTATCTGATACATAGCATCTTCCAAACAAATAGAGATTAAGTTTTGTTTTAAAAAAGTATGCTGTTTTAAAAAAAGTCATTTTTACACAACTACAAAATTGCCACAAAAGATAACTCAACATACTATTTAAAAATAACATCACAGAATAGCAAGAAAACACGTATTAAATTTACCACAAGCTGATGAACTGACAGATTTCAAAGAGAATGTATAATTGAAAACCAGCATTTAAAAAGGAATACCTCTAATTGCTTTCTAAGCCTGACTCTATTCAATAATTTTATCCATGATATGCAGTAAATAAAAAATAACTGGTGACAAGAAGAGCAGGTGATTGGCAGAATTAATATAACTGATCTGTGCGCGTCAGCCATACAGACAAATCTAGGTTGATGGTCCCATTCAAACTAAATTTCTTTTAATTTAGCTCATTCTAAAACAGGCCACAGCTGCAAAACAAGACACTATTCTCAGGAAATATTCGTATAGCAACAAGTGAATCCTGCAGCAACTATAAAGAGGTCTGTCTAAGGACTTAATGAACAAGCATCTGAATGCAAGCTCCAAAGATGATGTATTAGCAAATTAAGTACATGCAATTCTTAGAGGTATTAAAAGGATAGAACTGAGTAATAGGAGGAAAATGCTCTACCTCTGTATATGCCACAACCAAAACCAGCACAAAAGTTCTATACCCAGTTTTGTTGACGTTTTAAAAATACAATTGCAAATATAAGAAAGTTCAGTGAAAAAAAGCCCCACAACACTATAGTTGGAAACAAAAAAATTCTTGTAGAAGGTTTCAGTAATGTTGTTTGGTTTATCCTGTAATAGAAGGTGCTGAGAAACTTCATTAACCTATATAAGGAACATCAAAGAGATAAAAGACTAACAGCAGTTACCTCTCTCAAGATGAGAAATGAAGAACTAAATGAAATGCCAATACCATTCTAGTCCCAAAAGACACATATAAGAACTACAGTGGGCTACCATTAGACACAAGACACAGATCTAATCAGCTCGTTTTAGGTCATTAGCTATCAGCTGTGCCTTTTTTTTTTTTAAAAAAACAGCTCAAATTTTCTTTATCAAAAATGGGTTTCCAAGCACATAAAATTCCTAATTTGATAACAATTAGGTGTTTGGCTTTGGGTGAGAAACCTCTCAATTTGTTTGCTTCTGATTTCTAGGAAGGAGGTAAGAGAGGGAACCAAAGGGACAGAAAAAAGAAGTAGAGTAGATAATAAGGAAGGAGAGGTATTAAAAATGCATCCAGAGCAAGGAAAACTATACAATGGCTCAAAGTGAAAGTTTCTTAAATAAGGTGTCATGAGGAGAAAAAGCTCAGAAAGGAAACATGAGAGTTTTCAGGGGAAGGAGAAGAACTCCACCATCTCATGGTCACTGCAGCCAAGGCTGCCTTTGATCTTCACATCCCCAACGAGCCCCTCCCTTGTTGGTGAGTATGAGGTACAGCAGAGCACATTTCCTCATTCACTCCTCTATCACCTGGAGGAGGAAGTTCTCATCAATGCACTCCAAGAATATCCTGGATTGCTTGTCCTGCTGTGCTGTCCCACCTATTATTTATCTAGCAACTTTGTTGATCTAATACAAAAACATAAAGCAGTTGAAACTCAAATTTGAAGAACGAGACTGTGATGAGAACAATATTTGTTTGTCTAAGATGGGAGCTTTGGTTCCCCAAAATCTGAGAAATCTTTTACTACAGATTTTCTTTTATTTAATTTATCATTCACATAGTTGAGAGAAGGTATCAAAACTCGCATATCACTCAAGTATATTATTCAGTACGCTTTTCATGAAAAAATACCCGTAAGCAGCAAAGAAGTCATCAAAATCTCTGAATAATTATGACAAAATAATTCAGTGTCCTTTAAAAGCAGTCAATTTTTTTCTTTCAAGCTAATAAGCTTAGTAGATATTACAGAAGTGTGGAAAGTTTGATTAAAAAGTTTAAGCGTTTCAGTTTTACATCTGCATTATGCTCTAGACTAAAACTTTAAACATCAAAGTTATAAATTGGATTCAAAGAAGTTGTTTGATGTTATACCTACAGTATATAACAGAGCTTAAAGCAATTTTCCCACCAAAATGTTACGCAAAGTCAATTTAAACCACTTGCAAAAACATTCTTTAAAATTTGAAAAGTGCAAACATGCACGAATATGCTGTTCATCCTGCTATGAGTAAAAGTGTCAGCAATTCCAATATATAGGCTCCTTCCAGGTTTAAAAACAACCTGATTCTAAAAAATGCCGTAAGTTAAAACGCACATGTTAAAGTCTTACAGTAAGTGGTGTGACTTGGTGCTCATCCAGGGGAAAGTACAACAATAACTCAAGTATTTTGAGGTACAAATTAGGACAGACCTGCTAATGCAACAAGATATTCCTGTTTTGAGAATGTATTTGTATAGCTGTATTTGTACAGCATAAGAATACAGATTTCAAAACATTATTTTCTGGCACAGCTGTAGCCCCAAGTAGCTAGTTGAACACTAATTCTTAAAAAAACAAAACAAAACAAAATAAAATCCATTGTCTGTTTCTCTATTATCCACCATCTAAGCAAAACAACCCTCACACACTCCAACAAAACAAGAGAGATGCTTCTTCGGTGTGACAGGATAACAAGGCCTGCAAAATGTGAAAGCCACTACATTATACATCCTGCCCTGCACAGGAATCATGACATTGTCTCACAAGATAGTCTCATATACAAGCTAGGGAAGTATCATCCAGGTGAAACTATAGGTACACACCATTATTAGAGTAGCTATTAGTGATGTATTGAAAAGGCTGAAGCAGTGTTCAACGGAATTTATCAGTTTTGTCCTAGAAGTGATATAAGAAATGACTGTTCCAGGTCAGACCAAAAATCCAACTAGTTCAATACACTGTCTCCCACAGCGGCCAAAAGGGACAGTACAGAAACTGGGAAAATGTCAACGATATTTGCCTGCATAACCCCCGGTTACTACAGCCCCTAGTATGATCTAGTGACTACTAATCTGCAATGGATTTTTCTTTGAATGACTTGTCTAATCACTTTCTGAATCCCTCCACTACAAATTAGGAAAAAAGCTAGTCAATATTTTTGATGTCTTAAACCAGTATACAAATCACATAACTGATTTCAGTGATTACTGCAGTGGTGTAATTGACATAAGGATATTTTAGATCCATGTTGTCAGTGTCTTTTTTGTTTTGGTTTGGGGTTTTTTGTTTGTTTGATTTTTTGTTTTTTTTAAGAACAGAACAGTTATTCTTACCTCCTATGTGCATGAATATTGAATAAGTATGATATTTCTACCGTTATCAATGAAAATAAGTTCTAGAACTACTTTCAGAAGGGCTGGAGAGGAGCTTAATGTTTCATACAGAATCACTGAAGTCAGAGGGACATTTTTCAGGGATGGGCTGAATATCCTGGGACTAGTTCCTGCTCCAGGGACATTTATGAATTTGTATCAAAATGCATAAACCAGAACTATGTACAGGGAACAGAACCAAAGAAATGTAACCAAATATTTTTCTTTGCAAACTATCATTAAAATATTATTAGATGTGATATTTTTACACTATATTAATATCTGTAATAGTATTTTCACTAAACTCCAGTGAAATACTTCTGAAATCAGAAAATTTATGTTATCTTTTTTAGTCACGGAATAGAAGTTCCAGTAATTTCATACTTAGTTATGGATGTATACTGCAAACTTCATACAGCTATGCTTGCAGGCTCAGATGCTGCAGTATAACATTTCAGTGTAATTTTTAAAACTAACCCTCTTATTATTTGTTTCCATATTAAAAAGGTAAAAACAGTTGTACAAAACATCTCCCGTTTCTTTGTCCCCAAGCTCTCTGAGAGGCTTACAATTCAAAATATTTTTGTCTGGAATTGTTTTCTACTGCATAATTCTAAATATTTCTACAAGTAATTTTGTTTTCTGTTTAACTGTGGGGGTTTTTTTAGTGTACTTTTATACTGTAAATTTTCCCCCTCTTCAACTACCTTCTTGCAAAGATTCATAAATAAGGTCTTCAGAAAGGTGGTGAGATAGTTAATTTCAAGATTTGTGTTTTGTTTTTCTTCCCAACTGTTTCACTTACGGAAGGGTTACAAATGAGTAGCTTCAACTTGGTAGGTAAAACAAATGTGGAACTCCTAGAAGATTAAAGCACCCTAGAGAGCTATTTTTTAAATGAGTGTTGAAGCAAGATACTGCTATCTTACAATAAACGCACTAAGGGTAGAATTCAGTACCCAAGACATAATTGCCTCAGATTTCATATTCCTTAAATCACCTGCACAGGCCTGACAGACACAAAGGAAAAGGATCAATGGGAGATTTGTGTCCAAATGAAGCCAAAACAGGATGCCAAGCTGAATAATGTAGGGTAGATAAAATGGCTCTAGACATCTATTTCGGACTGTTATTATTCATATTAAAAAATGAATGAGTCTTGCAATCTGACATGAAGACAATGACCATCATGGTCACTGCTAAAAGCTGAGATGCTTTCTTCTAAAGACACCTAAGGAAAACAAGGTTATCAAAAACATTTAAGAAAGAAAATACAATATCAAAGAGGTTAAGCTTTAGTGCCCTTGATGTAGTCTAAGCTTTACAAAGCCCTGCTCTCCATAAAAAAACCCCAAACCCAAAAACTTTCTAAGTTTAGCTTCTAAGGAATTATTACTTATGTTATTCTTCATACAAGAACTTTAGACTTTCTGTACTGGATTACAGCAGACATCCATTTTATTCTGTTCTTAGAGGAGCTGGAATTAGATGACTCAGACTGAACAAGGTTAGTGTGGTCTTACCAAGAAGAAAGCATCTTGAAAGCTAAAAGGCTTTAAACATTTAACATGCTACAAATAGAGGCATAACAATACCAATTGTGTTTATTTTTAATTTGTTACAGAGTATTTGTATTGACATACTTTTGCTCTGCATGAAAAAAAAAAAAAGAAAAAAGGCACTCTATCCTCTCCTTACCATTATTTATTTATCCTAATTCCATCCTATTTATTCATTCCTAAATTCCTTTATTTTTCTTGTAAATGCACATCTCACCATTGAGACCAATCTTAGTTATTGCCTAACTCCAAATCCTTCTTTTGTTCAAGATTCAAGAAAAAAAATCCACACAAACACCATCTTCTCCTTTTGCCATTTCAAATCTTGGTATTTAGAAAGTATCACTAAAGCATGGGGGGAAAAAAAAATACCAATTATGTTAAAGTTAAAATTACACATTATTCTTCTAGCAGTGCTGAAAGTTTTGCTTAGATTTAAGACACTACTCTTAATTAAAAAAAAAAAATTCTCAAAGAAAAACTGCTAATTAAAAATCAGTATTCCTGGTAAGAAAATGCTTTCAATTTTGGTTATGTTAAAACACTAATCTGATTGTTATTAGTTTAAAAATGTTTAATTTTGCCATTACTTGTACAGTAACTAAATTATTATTAAGTAAATAAATCATAAGTAACAAAATAGCTCTGTAATAAATAATGCATTCTAGGAATCTGATAGTTGATATAACACAGAAGAGAAGGTAGAAGACAAAACTTTTTCTTCATTCCTAGTACAAAATAGCTATAAGATAAATTGTAAGCCACCAGAGCATTTTGATTCCAATGTCTAGCATTTCTCCTTTTACACTGAAATCTATCTATTCTTGACCAAAAGAAAATTCTTTTGAAGATTTTTTCGCTCTTACCTGACGTAACGTACGTGCTACTATACTTTCAAGTACTGGTCCTCTGTCTTCATGCAACAGATGAACTTCATCGAGAATCAAGAGTTTTACCAGCTGGGAGAGGGCTACATCACCAACACTTTTTCTTGTCACTACATCCCATTTCTCTGGAGTAGTCACAAGCATCTAGTAGAAAATAAAAAGAAATATTAAGCATTTACAAAGAAAAATCCAGAGAGTAAATGTAATGTAGAACTTAACAAAGCTATCTTAAGTTTTACCTACTTTACATAAGAGGGAGACACAGTTTGCTGTATCTACATGAGTTGGATGGCCATTAGTAGGATTCAGTGTGAAAAAGCATATGGAAATATCAATAACTTCAAGCTACTGTGCATCAGTTTGATACATTTTTCACATTAAAAGAATTAAGCAGCTATCCAGAATCAACTCCTTATATAATTGTGTGAGGCATTTAATGTATGTGTCGCACTAAAAATTATCTGTGATAAAATATTTCTAACCTTTATCACAGCACAATAAACAGCCAAGATCCGCCTTATACCTAAGCTTGAGCTCATAGTTCCCAGTTCCCTATGAAATGCTTTCTCCCTAAGGCATACTTTCAAGTTGTACGTTTTGGTATCTTGATCTGGTAAACAGATTAAACAATTTCTACCAGTCCTGGAAAAGGTAACTTCCAAGCTTTATTGTTTTATGTAGATACATCTGTGGTAAGTCTCTATTATGGTGCTATTTCTTGCAAGCTCTTGCAACGGCTTCTATTTTTGCATATACCGCTAAATAACAGACTATCAAACAGATAAAACTGAGGTACATTCAATCTCCAACTGCCAAACAATTGTAGTGCCCAACATTCTCCACAATGACAACATACTCAGCAGTCACTTCATGTGACCTTAACACAAGAATTCAAGAAAGTAGCATTTTTAAATTTAAAATCAGACATAAAGTGGTCACTCTAAAGAAAGCATCTCACTCCTTCCCCCAAAAAGTTCTCAGCAGCTGTTTCAAATAGAAATAGAAATGCAGATTTCTCATATACTATTCAACAAAAATAATTTCCTATTTAAGTGCCAACTGCTATGTATAAAACCCTCACAGAACTGAATCTCATCCACTGAAATTCAGTTTTAACTCACCTGCAAGTTAAAACTATGATTTAAGGGCAATGATTTATTGCTTATTCATAACAAATGTAATGAATCACTATCTATCAAAGCTCGAGGTTTCTGGGACAGGCATAAAGCTTACCTTAAAGTCTCACTTATTTCACAAAAAAATGAACTTAGAACTATTAAACAAGGGTTGCTCTAACTTGGCAGTTGAAAACCTCAGAAAACCAAATAGAAAATTCAGGTTCTGTTGTTTCATAGGCCCCAATATGAACGTTTAGAAATTGGGCAAATCTTGTTCAGGTGGTATCTAGAGCAAAATGAATGCTTTAATGAGCAAAAGATGACCGTGATTGTTTGATTACCTTCACTGAGATGAAACTTCTTCAAAATTCAACTACCAATCATTGAAAGATACTAAGAATTGGCAAAACGGGGAAACTTCTAACAGCTTTGATAAATAGGCATGATACTGAAAGAAAACACAGTCCAATGATCACGAACCTGTAAGTGGTTCATGTTTATAAATAAGCTTATCAATTTGTGACAGGATCTAGAGAACATGACACTTGTTTTCTAAAATTCTACTGACATTGACGAAATTCTAGTCAACAATCTCAAATTACCTTATCCTGTAAGAGGATACATATAACAAATGTTAGACAGATGAGCAAACGAGGTTTATGATAGAGCTTTTAAAATAGGAATTCTAAATTCCAAGAACTTCCTCCTTCTATCAGTATAACTTTATTTAACAAAGTATTTTTAACTAAATTGCCAACTTTTCCCCCTCAAACGTGGATTAATTTCTTCTGACAGATTTTGATTTCAAGGTTATTTTAATACAAATTTTAGTATCAGGGCCTTTGACTCTTAAAGCAATATTACATCCATATTTTTCCTCTCAATAAATATTTTTCTGTAATTCTACTTAAAGAAAAAAGAACAAACAGTAATAAATAAATTTTAACATTTAGTATTTGATGAACCCATGCTTCACATCACAAATAAGATTTGAGTCCACAATCAGATAGGAAAACATGCATCCGATCCCTATCAGTTCTTTTATAATAAACATGTTTTATGATTGGGTTTTCCCTTAACTTTAGATGTCCAGAAATAAAACACTAAGACAACACACAGTTCAACCTTATAGATGATAATACTAGTAAGTCCTTACAAAAGCTTACACACACAACAATTGTTTTCATCTAGTCAGCATTTGCTATATTCTAAGCAGCCATGGTAGAATACTAAAAGACCCATAAATTAAAAGAGTTGAACAGATACTATCAGTATCCAGTCTCAAATTTGACCAGATAACGTAAACCCAACAGAATATGTGATTCATGACATTTTCTTCTCAAACAAAATCTTATTGTTTGTGAGAACACAATGTACAAATAAGAAAAATGAAGATTGCTGCACTAGATCTCAGACTGACAAAAAAAAGAAAACATCAAGACAGGTTAGATGGCCTCCAAATATGGTGCTGTGAGGTATACAAATAGTACACATTAATGTTAGTACCAAACCCAGTTTCTTATCACAGAAATTATACAATGGAAAGGGTAAAAACACTGGGTAATTACAAATAATGCTTCAAGATCCTGGCTAAGAAAAGCAGACACAGAGAACTAGCAGAGACTTATAAAACCTTTATGAAAATTGCTAGTCCAAATATGAGCAAAAGCATTTATTCCCATTAGAACATTAAATTACCTCAAGTACCATCAGCATATTAACAGCTTTTAGAAAGCAATTGATTTGCTGCCTCAATGTTTTTGAAACCCAGCTTGACAGACTTCATAGTTACAGAATTCAAAGAATGTTTAAGGATGGAAGGGACCTCTGGAGGTCATCTTGCCCAACTCCTCTGTTCAAGCAGGGCCACCTAGAGCTAGTTGCCCAGGAAAATAGTGAGACAGCTTTTGAGTTATCTCCAAGATGGAGAAAGGATGAAGAAACCTTAACCTCCCTGGGCAACCTGTACCAATAGTCAGCCACCCTCACAGTAAAAAAGTGTCTCCTGACAGATACGACCTCCTGTGTTTCAGTTTGTGCCAATTTGCCTCTGGTCTTGTCAATGGGCACCACTGAAAAGAGCCTGGCTCTGTCTTCTTCACATCATCTTCAGGTATTTGTATACACTGATGAGATCCCCCCGAGCCTTCTCTTCTCCAGGCTGAACAGCCCTAGGTCTCTCAGCCTTTCCCCCATATGAGAGATGCTCCAGTCCCTTTGTCATCTTTGGGGCTCTTCAATGGACTCCACATCTCTCTTCTACTGGGGAGCCCAGAACTGGACACAGTACTCCATGTGTGGCCTCAGCAGTGCTGAGTAGAGGGTACAGATTGCCTCCCTCGACCTGTTGGCAACACTTTGTCTAATGTAGTAAGGGCAGATTGCTGGCTCTTGTGAAACTTGCTGTCCAAGAGCCCCAGGTCCTTTTCTGCCAAGCTGGTTTCCAGCTAGTCAGCCCCCAACATATATTGGTGCATGGGGTTATTCCTCTCCAGGAACAGGACTTGGCACTTGTCTTTGTTGAACTTCCTGAGGTTCCTGTCAGGCCATTTCACCAGCCTGCCAAAGTCCCTCTGGATGGCAGCACAATCCTCTGATGTATCAGCCACTCCTCCCAGTCTGGTGTCATCAGCAAACTTGCTGAGGGTACAATCTGCCCCATCATCCAGATCATTAATGAAGAAGTTGAACAAGACTAGATGCAGTATTAACCCCTGGGTTACATCGCTAGCCACTGGCCTTCAACTAGACTTTGTGCCACTGATCACCACCCTCTGGGCCCAGCCATTTGGTCAGTCTTCAATCCACCTCACTGCCTGCTCAGCCAGCCCATACTTCAACAGCTTCTTTATGAACATCTCATGGGAGACAGTGTCAAAGGCCTTACTGAAGTCTAGGTAGACAGTATCCACTGATCTCCCCTCATTTATCTGGCCAGTCATTTCATCATAGAAATTTATCAAGCTGGTCAAGCAGGACTTCCCCTTGGTGAAGCCAAGCTGACTACTCATGATATGATTTTCTTGTCTTTCATGGAAATTGTTTCCAGGATTAGCTGCTCCACCACTTTCCCAGGTGAGGCTGAGTGGCCTGGTCCTACTTCTTGCCCTTGCTGAAGACAGGAGTGACATTTGCTTTTCTCCAGTCTTTGGTCACTTCTCCCGGTTACCCTGATTGAGCAAAGATTATCAAAAGTGACATCACCAAGATTATTGCAGTGACATCAGCCAGCTCCCTCAGCACTCGTGGATGCATCCCATCAGAGCCCACGGACATACATATGCCCAGTGTGCTTAAGTATTCCCCAATCTTATCCTCTTCCAGCAAGGGTACACTTTAATTGCTCCAGACTTTCCCCTAGTTGCTGAGACCTGGGATTTCTGAAGGCTGGTCTTGCTAGTAAAGACTGAGGCAAAGGAGGCACTCAGTACCTCAGCCTTTTCCTGTCCTGTGTAACCAGGTCCCCTGTCTCATTCAGCAATGGGCCCACATTTTCCTTAGTCTTCCTTTTGTTGCCTATCTTCTTGTCTTTGACATCCCTGACCAGATTCAATTCTATTTGGCCTTCAGCTTTCCTAACTTCATTCCTGGATGCTCAGTCAATGTCTCTGTATTCCCCCCAGGTTACATGTCCTTGCTTCTACCCTCAGTATGCTTCTTTTTTGTGTCTGAGTTTGGCCAGGAGCAACTTGTTCATCCACGCAGGCCTCCTGGCATTTTTGCCTGACTTCCTATTCATTGGGATGGACTGCTCTTGAGCTTTGAAGAGGTGATCCTTGCGTATCAACAAGCTTTCTTGGGCCTCTCTTCCCTCCAGCACTTTATCCCATGGGACTCTTCCAAGCAGATCTCTGAAGAGGCCAAAGTCTGCTCTCCTGAAGTTCAGGGTTCTGAGCTTGCTTTTTGGCCTGCTCCTTCCCCTCAGGATCCTGAACTCCACCATCTCATGGTCACTGCAGCCAAGGCTGCCTTAGATCTTCACATCCCCAACGAGCCCCTCCCGTGTTGGTGAGTATGAGGTACAGCAGAGCATGTCTCCTCATTGGCTCCTCTATCACCTGGAGGAGGAAGTTCTCATCAATGCACTCCAGGAACCTCCTGGATTGCTTATATCCTGCTGTGTTTCATTCAAAATATTAGGAAAAAAATGTATCTTACGAAACACGCATTTATGAATACTTTTTTCTTCACTTGATCTCCACAAGATATATCCTGACAATATTTATTTATTCTCCTCAGCGAAAAATTTTTCCCTGCACTGCCTCACAATATTGTTCGAGTCCAATTGTTTTACCATCACAATATATCTGTCTTTACTAATTACCAAGAATTACTCCTGAAGATACTTTGTGATATTACAGAGAAAGATGTTCCTATACTGCAATATTCAAAACTTAACACTTGAAAGACTCACTGAGTCACTAATATCACTGAGAAAGTGGTGGTGTGTGTGGGTGTTTCTGTGTTTTGTTAAAATATTACTGGGTGCATTTTGTTAGCAAATACAGACTTTTGAAATGCTTGTACTCCTAACAAAATAGTAGGTATAAAAATGTATAACCATAATTTATGAACTAAATTGTAACACTACTACAGATGCAACTGTTATCACTTTAAAATGCGCCATGTCAACCACAAAAAATTAGCAGCTGTACTTCCACAGAACATTAACTAGCAAACAGTCAGGAAATATATTTAGCAATGCATATTAAGACTTTAAGGTGTGAAATACTACAAATGCAAGCTACTTAACTAATTTGCTAAATCTAAATTGGCAATGTTCAGATCACAGGGTTTTTTTTTAATGTCAGCCATGTTATCAGGATATATATTTAAAATGGTATCGTGAATTCTTCTGTTTCTGAGTGATGACTAAATATTCATTATGATGGTCTTTTACTTTGATCTTATTTTAAAACAGCCATGTTACTCAAAGTAATGACCTGAATTAAAAGCTATACTTGATATACTGTCTCGTTTAGTAAAACCAGAGATATCCAGAGAATGTCTTGCCAGAAAACAACTGGTTCTTATATTTATTTTGCAGATAGAGACTACAGTTGACAAGAAAATTCCTCCAAAAAACACCAAACAAATCAGCTTTGTAGTCTCAAACCATAAATTGAATTCAAATATATAAAGCGCTAATTAAAAATATCAGCTAAAAGAAAATCTTGACTATCAGCAAATGTTAACAAAGCTACAGATTATTTTTTCAATTAAAATAATAAACAAAGCAGCATTATGATCCATCTCATAAATAGTTTTAAATGCGGTAGTGGAATATCTTTTTATAATTCATTTTCAAAGACAAGGTATTTTATCCACAGATTTATAAACTCAAAACTCAGATTCAGCCAAAGGATTCTGCTTTCTGTTTGGGGGCAAGGGAAGGACACAGTAACCAAGTCTTGAAACATCTTTTTAATATTTTCTTTTTTCATTTTGACTTGAGTCTCAGCACACTGAGAAGCATGTTCATTTATATTGCTATTTCACCACTTCACCTCTTTCAGTATTGAAATAGCTAGAAAATAAAGTGTCACATTTACTTAATGAACTGCAACTCATGCAAGACATTTCAATCTGTTTTTTGTATTAGGGTATGGCTGAATAGAAATGGGTTAACTGTCAATATTTTTACTGTCAACTTAAATTCTTCTCCACACATACAATTCTCCTTTTCCAATGCTTTTTGGATTATCACTAGTAACTATTCCACAACAACTTTTTCTACTAGGGAAAACATGTGCTTATCACAAAGTCTTCTGTCTTAGGTGAGAACTGCTGCTCAATTTCACTTTTATACCAAAAAAGATTACTGTTTAAAAAAAAAAAAATTAAAATAAATCTTTCAACTCAAAATGATTTAATTTATCTTTGGGGTTACTTAACATATCCCTACATTACTTTACATAATGTTCAGGTAAGAACTCAAACAAAAAAGTCTAATTACTTCACTTTGAAAAATGAAGTCAAAAGGGATGACACTAGCTGAGAGTTTCAAAGTCAATTAAAAACATTTTGAGTGACTGTGAAAATGCATTTTTTTATAATTGCATCATTTGCTAACTATTTTTGCCAGTTACTCTTCAGTCCCCTTAGAAGCCAGATTTCATGGTAAGAGGAAATTACATTTTCACCATAGTTGCAGAAGATCAACATGTTGAAAATGCTCGGTTTTGTTGTTGTTAAGGGTTTTTCTCAGTCTGAAAAGGCTTATAGTCTCACTGAAATCAAATGATCTTCCATTAATTTCTTGGAGTCCAACATTAATTTCTAGCGGTTTACCTTTTCAATAGCTCACTTGCAACCCTTTGAGGTTTTTTCTGCTTTAAGTTCTCCCAAACACATCTTGCACATGACTAGTATCTTGATTTCTGCTTGAATAATTTATGCACATACTCTGAGGCTAGTAAAACTACGGCCCTCCCCTCAAATTCACACTCCCACAGGTCCAATCCACATATGAAAATACTTCAGAACAAGCTACATAATTATTTAGTTATAACATCCCATATTACAATATTCACTGCTTTTAAGTTCCTCAAGACCATTTTCAAGAACAGTTTTCCTCTCTTTAGCCACTTCAGCCTCCAAGTATGATGTCCGCCCCTTATCTGACCTTTTGTCCCATTCATACATACAACAATAAGTCAAAACTCAGAAAAAAACCCCATAGGTAACTTCCTAATTATTATGATTTCCAGAAAACAATTAGAAAAGACCTAGGTCATTCTTCCTATCTGCCAGATATTGTCAAACCAAAATGTATAAAGAACTGGTTGACTCGGATCTCAGGTTCAACATCAGCTGGGATGACTGGAGAAAGGGACTGGTGTTCCATTTTTGGTTTAGACAACATACCATTCTGATTACAAAAAAGAGGGAGAACAGTTGGTTGTGAATCATCAGGTTAGTAAACTAAATTATCCCTGCCCTGTTACCTTAAAAGTGGATTCTAAAAATAGTCTACCTTACATCTGTTCAAACCTTTCTGGAAGGTAAGGCATCGTTAGTAAAGTAGGCACAGAGGGCAAATTTTAAACATATTTTCATTTTAGGTGTTTGCTTTATCAGACCTGATAACAACCTAAATTTTGGGACTGACAATGGATTTATATAAGTTTACATATTGTGATTAAGTAAACACACTACAAGCCAAATCATACCTTTGGCAATTTCACTTCCAATAGATTTTTATAAGTTTTTATTCCTGATGCACATAATAAACAAAATTCAACTACTATTTAAATACAAGACTTTTGAATGAATTGATGAAATTATTATGAAGGAAAGACATTCTTAAATTTCTTATGGCTGAGATTTTATGGACATTCCCGAGAATAAAAATGAAACATTCCCAACAAACATCAGGAACAGAAGATTGAAAACTAGTCTGCTGTCATCAGCCCCATTCAGAAAGTAGATCTTGCTGCCAGTAAGCTGTTCAATAAAATAATTTTTACAAAATGAATATGAGTAAAGGCTTTTGCAGAACTACAAAACTGGTATCAACCATTAGATTTTAAGTCCAAATAAAGAATTGCCAATCTTACAGCCACTAGAATTAGCCAGTAAAACAATCCCAGAGGACTAACCTGAATTGAATTGATGAATTAAAAGCTCTGAATAGAAAAGTAACGAAGATGGCAAAAGGTGTACAAAATTCTGAAGGACAAATCAGAGGATGCACGAAACAAAATCTTTTGAGAAAAATCTCTCACAACTGCACAGAGCAGTCGCTCCGCCTCCCAAACACTTCACTCATCTTCAGCTTAGCATTTTAATTTTCCCGCTACTGTGTTCAGAAATGAGTTATGAGTAGTAATTCTTTATGTAGAGTCTTTCCCAGAATCACGGTAACTTAAGATTTTTTTATTTTTTTTTAAATTTTTTTAGTAGGCTCATGCAAATATTAGGCCAAGAATTGTTAGAGATGACAAACTGGTGTGCAACTGCATGTGGAAGTTTTCACAGAAGGTGGGGAAAACATCTTTTGGGGTAATTTTTCAGAGAAGTAGGAAAAACCTGTCATCAGGAATAACAACAATTATTAACAGTGGTCAATCTTAACATTTAGCCATGACCATTACTTAAAAGAACCAACCCACAGCAACAGACTTCGTTCTCATCTAGGC
This sequence comes from Burhinus bistriatus, assembly GCA_013397275.1. NCBI lineage: Eukaryota > Metazoa > Chordata > Aves > Charadriiformes > Burhinidae > Burhinus > Burhinus bistriatus. The sequence continues at coordinate 739,222 of VYXH01007250.1, read as the reverse complement.
AGGAACAGATAAGTACTCTGCTATGGTACACAAAATTTTTCTACAACACACCTATAGCTCACCATAGATTCCATAAAATCATCATCCTGTAGAGCTGTAAGAACTTTACTACACGGGTTCTTATACTGCCCTGATAAATGCAGTATGCAAGTCCTTCCTAGTAAAGCATTATATTAATATTCTCTAGCATTTGTTTACCCACATGCCCTGTGCACAAGCACATAGTATTTTAATATGTGGTTACACAGCCTTCTGTAACATAAAAGGTAGAAAAGTACTTTGTACTTAGACTGGATAGTGTTGATATTCTGAGTATCAGCACTATTCCAGAAATAAGCCTGCATGCTGCCATACTGTAAGCAGAGCAGTAGTAGTATGAACTAACATGTAGTTTCAACATCTTTCCTTAATATAGGATGTAAATATGTATGCCTTTATTATATCAGAATTGTGAAAATACATACAATGGTACACACACATACTTTCAAACATTTGATCTGTAAGTTTGAATTCATATTATTGTATACACTGGGCATTAATATCTATCATTCTTTCTAGAAAGAAACTGTAGAATAAGCTCAAGATTATAACGAACAAATCCAGAGGCCTCCAAATGGGGAAAATACTGTGAATGTCAAATGATCACAATAATAAAGCTTGTTTGTTATGGGAAGTTTCCAAAATGAAATTACCTTCCCAAAGCTGGATCAAGATCCACAAACATTTCATGACCATATGCCATCACACCCCTGCAGCACAACAGTTATTTTCCTATTTAACATACCTACTTCCTTTTTGCTTTGAAATCATTAGAATAGCTGCTGAATAAACAGCAAATACTCCATTTATGTTATCTTTCTCTTTGAAGCTCACAAAATTGTTTCTCAAAGCATTGATTAAATCAACAAGAAATACACATTTCCACTGTAATTTCATTCTTTATTTACTTTACCCTCTTAACAGCCATTTCTTTTTCATTTTGCCATAACTTTTCTTTGTAGCTTTCCCACTTTCTATTAAGTAACCCTCTTACTATTTCAGTAACCTTAGGAAAGGAAAAAGAAAACTAAATCTTATTATAAAAACCACCTGATGCCTGTGGCTATGTGAGCATCTGTCCTCTAAAGGCTTGCTACTGGTCTTCTCTCTCCTTTGCCCACTTCTTTATACACATCTGTAATTCCCCCTTACCACACCTGAAAATAGCATTTAAGAATATGTGGCTGATCCTAGAGGAAACTTTGCTCAGTCACAGCCAGCACTGCTCATCTTCTGACAGCCTTTTGGCAAAGGGGCATGGGCAAACTACACAGTTTACTCTATCCATGCTATAACTATTTACCTTGCTGCTTTGTTCTGGCAGCAAATTCACTGCAAGAGCTTTACTTGTGCAGAAATGGATACACAGAAAACCACACAACTACACACATCCACCCAGAGCAGCCTCTCATTGGAATGCAGCATAGTTTGCAATTCTATAGGGAGAGCTGCTATGCTGGGGCTTCTTACAATTTGGAAATATTTCCCTTCTAATCAGTAATGCTTTGGAGCTTCTCACAAATTTTAATATTAGATACGTGATATCACACCCCATGAGGGACACTTTACCACTTTGGCACTCTCTGAGGTAAAACTTAATCAAAATATGTTACAAGAGCAGCAGCCTGCAAGTCACTTTCATAATGCTGTTTTTATTCCTCTTTTTATTGCACTCTTACTCTGTATGATTTATTCAAGCATTTCACAAAACCTCATGTGAGCTGGAGCTCAGACAGGGAGTGGAATAAACATATAGAAAGTAAGTGGGCAGTAATGCAAAACAAGAATTCGAGGTAGGAAGGTAGGAAGTAATAAATAATGAATATAAAGATTTTGTTTTTCATAAATCAGAGACAACCATCTGATGCTGTATTTTACACAGTTAAAAAAGAATTATGTCTCCAGTAAAGCAGATTCCTTACAATACAAAGATGCGCAGATGAGCAGTATGCCCATTTGGGTGAACAGATGATGTTATACCAAATCTTAGCATGTATTTGTGGTCTCAAGTAATGGCAATATAGGATCACATACACACACACACATATATATATACATATAAAAGCATCTTAGAAACATTCAATAATAAGACTATAGTTACAAAAAGTATCTACATAAAAGATTGAGTTTTTCATGTTAGGAAGACTTACAAAGGTGCATTATATTGATGCATATTAGCAGCAATTAGTAAGCCACTAAAGCTAACACCAATAATCAATCAACAATAGGTCTAGAAATCAAGAAGGGCACAACAAAAATCGTAACATCTGCCACCCAGAATTCATTAAAATGGCAAATGAATTTTTAACTGAAGAAATGTAATTTTGTTCAGCATATTTTATTTTTAACTTAATCCTAGGAACTCATGATGATTTAGGTCCTTTACAGAAGTCAGCTACTCCGTCTAATGAAAAGGCAACTGATTCACAATGTATCAGCACACCGCCTTAGCACAGCAAGATACTTATAACACATCTGACATGTCCTGTTGAACTGATTTTTGTCAGTATTGTTTGTTGTATACTCAGTTTCACAGTTATGATTAACAGATTGAAGTCAGTAGGTGAAGATTTGAAATTTTATGCTTTCAGCAGTCATGGATGTCCCAGCAATTACAAAATTCATCTATAAGTTCCAACACTATTTTTAAACCTCAATACAATGGACTCTGACAGACTCAAAATCGACTGAAATCAAACCCAGTACAACCAGTCAGGCTGATGAATTGGACAGAAGAATTCCTTTTTGTTGCTGCTACGAAAGCACTGAAGTTTTTATAGTCTTACTAAAAGAATAAAAAGCTTTACACGTGGAGTAGTTACGTTAATCTGAGGACAAACTACAGAAAACAATATACATTAGGATCACAATGGCTGTACTGAGAAGTAATATGATAAGAGCACCTGCTCTCTATTTTTTTCCCAGGGAAAAACTGTTTAGAGTCAGTACAAATCTTATTTTAACAATCACAGTGAGGAAGAACAGCTTGCATGCTTTGTGAAATTTAGCTCTTATACTGTAAAATATAAAATAAGCCACTCAGCCTTCAAGTTTAAATAATGATCTAAATGTTTTAAAGGAGTTAGATCCAAAACATTACCCTCTTTTCCTCTTTGCTGTTAATCAGTTCACTAATTATAGTTATACTAACCTCTGATATACTACTGTCAAGTCTGATTGATGCCAATAGCTCCTTTAATCAGATCTGACAACTTTCAGCAAGTGCCTGTCTCTTGAGACACTGCATCCAACCTGCTTGTTTTCAAGTCTTCCCAGCGTTATTTTGCATTTTCTTCTCTCCCAGCCCCTTTTTCATATAGAACAGAGGTACAGCAGAATAACAACAAAACAGGAGTGAAGAGTGTATTTGTGTATGTTTTTAAACATCCTTATAGCAGTATTTGGGCTAAAGTTGATAGTTTGTTTACTGAATAAGAATTTACAAGGAAAAACTAAGTACAAGAACATTTTTTAGAAATATATTGACTTTTCTGAGAAACGCAGTATTGTTGCTTGGTTGGTGGGTTTTTTTGTTTGTTTGTTTCCCTTTTACCTTCTTCTCTCAAAGCTGCAATGAAAAGGGTTTCAAAGTCATTCCTCCTCTGTTCTACTGGGAAACTTCAGGCTTGGGTTGCACAACTTTAGGAGACTAAGATAAAAGACTACCTCAGCTACCAGTTTTTCCCAATGTATTTATACTCGTGCACTTTTAAAGCTCATCATGATGTCCTGCATATCTCATTAACTGTAAATATAAAAAGTTAAGAATAACTTTCGTTGGCATAATTATAACCGTTTATTTATTTTTAGTTTAAGATTAGCCAGAGAGACAGTCTGTGCTCCTTTTCCTGGTACTTGAAAAAAATCAGTGACCTATTCTCTGGAACACAGAGATAACTTTTTCTCTAAAGGTGAGGAACTGTTCAAGAAGCAGTTGTTTTTGATCAGTTTTTTTCCTTCTGTTCTGCTCCTGTAAAGCATTACTCCCACAATGTGGATTAACCCAGTATTATGTGAAAAAAGACCAGACTACAACAGTGACAATTTGTTCCAAATGTACTTTCCAAGACACCTTTACTGAAGAGTTGCATTTTCTTTCACAGATTTGTACGCAAGAGGAAGCGAAGTCAGAACAGACTTGAGATATTAGGAAGAAATTTTTCACTACGAGGGTGGTGAGGCACTGGAACAGGTTGCCCAGGGAAGTTGTGGCTGCCCCATCCCTGGAAGCGTTCAAGGCCAGGCTGGATGAGGCTTTGAGCAATCAGGTCTACTGGGAGGTGTCCCTGCCTATGGCAGGGGGGTTGGAACTCGATGATCTTTCATGTCCCTTCCAACCTAAACCATTCTATGATTCTATAGTTTTTTTGTTTCAAACAATTTTTTTTTTTTTTTTGAGAATCAACGTAAATCACTGACTCAGAGGCATACTAAGTGTAAGATGAAGACAAGTTTCTTGGTTCGGATGAGATGCTGATGTTAAACAGAAATTGCATTAAAAGCCAATTTTGTGACACCTGTTCACAAAATGACAACTCGAAGACCAATTCATTTGCTTTCATGCAAATGTGGTTTAATGAAATTTGCTTTCAAGTCTACACTCCAGAGAAAATTATGTATGCTAATATTAATGATAATCAGTGTTGAACGTGATTATAACAGACCTATACTATGATTGTCAGATTCATACTCTCCAGTTATATTAACTAAAAAAACTAGCACACCCTTTGGATTTCAGCAGGATCCTTTAAGCACTCAGAGGAAATACCAACAGTTCGCTGTTGTAATGAAAGGATCAAATCAAATCAAGTTCCACACGATTCTATCCACCTCAATACTGTTGCATATTTTCATGAGTAATCCTAATGATAGACTAAAGATCATACTCACTAAACTTTCAAGCTGCATGGAGCTGTAAACGCATTGGAGAATGGAGTAAGAATTTAAGAATGTCATAATAAGTTAAAGAACAGACTAATGGATGAAAGTCAGTAATACAATTTCAAGATTCTACACTGAGGATGAGATTCATCTTGTCTATCTTACCTGCTAATTTAGAAATTCACGATCTAAACTAGTTGTCTATGTTTCCTCTAGCTGGTTCATTTCATTCGCCTTAGTATGAATCAGCCTTAGAAGGCTTTTCTCTATAGTGCTCTTCCTACAAGTCTGTGCAACCAGTTTAGACTAGTTGCCTAACTTTTACATGGCTAAAGCCAAAATATATTAATCTGACTCTTAGGAATAATTATCTCAACAAATACAGGATGCAAAACAACTGGCAAGACAGTAGCTGGACTGGGAAAAGAGAAAGAGCAGATCAGTCTGCATGTGAACCAAAAATGCTATGCTGTTTCAAAAAATGAAACCTTAGAACAGAAATACTGTTTCTTGGACATGCTAAATAAACCTTCCACTCTGCTCAGCAGCAGTATGACCTTGGGGCAATACATTATGTTTTGGGCAACTTAATTCAAGAAGTGCAAACGAACTGAGAGTCCGAAAGTGGAAAATGAGAATGACTAAACATAAATGAAGCGTGACCTTTATGAAAAGTTTAAATGAATTGATACTTAGGCTAAATAAATGTGACTAAACAGAGATAACTATAACTACAAGAGTCTTCAAAAAGCAAACAGCAGTGGCTGGGGAAGACAGACATTCAGATAAGGAAAGTGGTAATAAAACTTGAGTAGGACTTATGTTGAAAATAGATTTCTATTAATAATAATAATAAAAATCTTCTAAGAGCAAAGACAGATAACTCCTGAAGGAGATTCACCAGGAAGTTTAGGAAAGCTCCATGACCAGGATGTCGTAAGATCAAATTAGACCAATATTTATCAGTAGTGGAATATATGTATTACATCTGTTTTCTCAGAAGGACAAATTAGATTAATTCTCATACTATTTTATACAGTTTTAAGACCAGCTTAGTGTAAATAACTGCACTTAATGTTGCATTAACACCAAGGTAAACGCCCTCAAAACTTCAATTAAAAACATCTTTCAAATTTCAATTCTAAACAAATATATATAACATATATCCTAAATATTCTAATTATACTCTACATTAATAATTTGTTACTAATACATACTCCACTAATACTACATGCTATATTATATACTTTATGCTAAAATACTTTTATTATTATACTAATACTTTATACTAATTATATATACTCTAATTCTATTGTAAATTAGAGTATATTTCAATATATTTATTGCATATAATGTAATTCTTTAGTCAGATTCTTTAAAAAAATTTTGTAATTTGTTATAAAAGTAGTATATATATTTATATGAAAAAGTAATATAGAAAACACTGTAATTTTAAATGCAGTCAAATTTAGCAAGATTATCTGCAATATTTGTAAGTACTAATTTGAAGTATAATCTGTTTTTTTCCACAAATAGTCACAATAAATGTTAAACAACCTCAAATATTCTGTAACATGCAAAATGACAACTTAGGGAATATAAATTCTAAATTGCTCTGATGCTATTTTGTAATTTATTTGCATTTTCAACTGACCAGAAGCAGTTAAACTTGAAAAAGAGCCAAAAGAGACAAACATTCCCTGAGCAACCTGTCCTCTACTCAAATAAGCTATCTTTTTGCAGAGGAATATTCACTCAGCAGGCACAGCTGTTATTCTGCAATTTTTACATCTAAATCAAAGATAATTGGACTTCTGAGTACCTTTAAATTGTACTCTGGGAGAAGGGTCTAACTTAATGCATCATTTGCATTAACTATAAAAGACTGCTTTTTTATCCTGTAAAATTTACTGTGCTTAAAAAAGTATTTGGAAGTGCAAAACAGTTACTCAGTAATTTTATAGACATGTGGACTTCTTTTGCACAGAACCTTTTCAGCTATAAAAGACCATTAAAACCAACAAAAGTAAATAATTCTTTCAAGTTCTTCACAGATAAAATATTAATGATAATAGACACTCTTGAAAATTATATTCCTACAAGTTTTACTGAAGATTACACCCTCAGTGCCAAAAAAAGCCTGAAACAAAACCCCAGAATAATATTTTAATTTGGTGTTTTAAATAAATTCATTAATTATTCATAGGAAGATGAGCAGTTAGTTCATACCATGAAGTATTTCAATTTCAGATTCTTTGCTATTGATTTAAGAACTTCAATTGAGGCATTCTTTATTGTTACTTATTAAGATTCATTGTACTTCAGAATTTAACATTCAGACAACGTATTTTAAGGATTTTTAGTCTTAATTTCACATATAAAAATATGAAAAGCATACTACTTATTAGTCTTCCATCACTGGAAAAGAAAATCTGAAATTTGTTTGACAAAATGTCATCTTTTATCATTATATGGGAACATTGTACCAGGCAAAATGGTGTCTAAAATGGTTACTTGCTCATTTTTATTGATACACGCAGTAAATATCACATAGGCAATTCCATCAAAATAGACAAATCTCAATATTCACAGAATAAGGTTGGAAGGCACCTTGGAGATCTTCCAGTCTAACCCACTGCTCAAAACAGAGCCACCTAGAGAAGTCTGCTCAAGACCGTGGCCAGTCAGGTTTTGAGTATCTCCTAGATGAAGACTCTATGACTTCTCTAGACAAACTCCTAATGCCTGACAACCCTCTCCAGAAAAAAATAAAAATAAAAATCTCATGTTTACAGAGAATTTCCTGTATTGCAGTTTGTGCCCATTACCTCTTGTCCTCTCACTGGACACTGCTGAGGTCTGGCTCAGTCTTCTTTACACATGAATACACAATGTACTCATACACGTTGATCATGCCTATCTGAGCCTTCTCATACCCGGGCTGAATGACCCCAGCTTTCTTTGCCTCTCCTCATGTGTCAGATGTTCCTATCCCTTAATCACTTCCATGACTTTTTGTCAGTCTTGCTCCAGTATGTCCCTGTTCTTCTCATAATGGGGAGCCCAGAACTGAACTCAGCACTCCAGATGTGTCTTACCAGGGCTGAGCAGAGGGGAAGGATCACCTCCTTTGAGCTGCTGGCAACACTATTCTGAAGGCAGCCCAGACTGAAGGGGACATTGCTGGCTCATGTTCAATTTGTCGTCCACCAGAAGACTCATATCTTTTCTGGGAAGCAGCCGATTGGCCCCTAGCCTGGACTGATGCATAAGATTATTCCCCCACTCCCGTGCAGGACATGGTATTTAACTCTGGAACTTCATGAGATCTCTGTTGGCCCATTTCTCCAGCCTGTCAAGGTCCCTCTGAACAACAACCTGATCTGTTAACCACTCCTCCCAGTTTTGTACCATCTGCAAACTTTGCTGAGGGTGCACTCTGTCTCCTGACAGAGGATCACCCTGACCTTTCAAAGGTAATCGAGAATGACCTCATAACGACTTTGACCAGCTCCCTCAGGACTTCTGAGTGAACATCATCAGGTTGCATTGACTTGTATTGTGCTCAGTTTGTTTGCACATTCCATATCCTGACTTTCTTCCACCAAGTTTTCCTTCTCTGGACTTTCCCATTTCTCTCAGGGGCCTGGGGTTGCTGAAAGCCAGTCCTAACAATAAAGGCTGAAGCAAAGAAGGCATTGAGTATCTCAACCTTTTACATGTCCTTTGTGTCATCAGGTTCCCTGCCCCATTTAGCAGTGGTTTTCCCCAGTCTTCCTTTTGCTATACACTTATAGAAGCCTTTCTTGTTGCCCTTCACATATGCTCCTGGGCTTTGGCTTACCTACTCCTGTCCCTTCATGCAACTACAATCCTTCCAAGTCACCTGTTCCTGCACCCACCTCTTGCATACTTCCTTTTTATGTTTGCTTTTCGTCCTGCAGGCCTCCTTGCCACTCTTGCGACTTCCTGCTCAGCAGGATGAAGACTCTTGAGCTTGGAGACATCAACAAGGAATAACGAGTTCACAGGATTGCTAGAGACTCCTGAAGTCTGAAAGCCTTTGAATTTTCCATCTAGATTAAAAAATACTGAAGTAGCTTATTGAACTCATTAGTATCACGTCCTCATTAAGTGATTTACAAAGGAGTGTGGCAAATACTGCTGCAACATGTTGTTTGATCTGTTTTCAACACCAGACCATTTGATTAACCATCCTACGTATAATAAATACCCTTACACACAACGCACTTTCTGAAGCACTTTAAGTGAAGACTAACTTCTGCATAAAAGATTAAAACTCAAGAATCATGCTGCATGACATAAATGCATTAAGCTAACTGAACTTACTACAGCTGTAATACTGGATCTACAATATTTGCATATTAGCACACAACTGAATTAAAAGTCTTTGAAACTTTCTACTATATTAGGAACTCACTTCTCTCCCCTTTGCCCCAATACCAAGGTTACCAAATCAATGCAACGTTTGCCTGTTTTGAGAGGTGTAGCAGTGAATAGAACTTGGCAAGTATAACACTAAATAAGATGGTCTGTCTGAAACAGAGTAAAGCAAGATCAAATAAGCGGAAGGAGCAGCAAAGAAATCTTGTGCTTAGCACTATGCCTTTGACATGAAGTAACATTTGGTTTTTGACACCACTGTCTAAAGTATTTTCTTAAATGACAAAACCACTCTAAGAACAGCACAAACCAAAACTGGTGTCTGTGAAGACCCAAGAAATAGGCTTAATCCACCACTGAATCTTGTATAAGGTAACCACTTACCACCAAGGTCTCTAAATATAGCTGACTAGCCAACACATGATAGTCTACACAAAGCTATTAAAATCTTTTTGTGCTCAGAATCCACAAGACTGGTTGATACATATTTATCCCACGCGAATGACATAAAAGGAATAGAAAGCTCAAAGGCAGCTGTCGCATAAGAGCTTCAGCACTCTTGCAGAAGTGGGAGAGCAACTTAGCGGCTCCAACCAGGCTTCCTCTCAACATAAATTAAATTTGTATGTTATTCTACTTTCAGAAAAACTTTGGCATCATTAATATCTGTTGTATTGAAGCAACAGATGCAATAATCTAAGAGTAATCTTTTAAATATACAAATTTAAAAAGTGTTTATTAATTTGATTTATTTAACCCTAATGCAATACTTTTGACATTGTACTTCATATTCAGTTCTGCAATATTTTACCACAATAAACTGAGATGATTCATTGATAAACAATGATTCATAAACAATGAAATTCATAGTGATTCATAAACAATGAAACATTGATAAACAATGATTTTCACCTCTATAAAAACATACACAGTAAACAAATTTTAATGTCATAAATCACATGCATTTTCAGTGAAATTTGATTTTAAATTGTAAATGGGCAGAATATTCTCAATAAACATCTTCTATACACATTAAAGAATGATTTCAAAATATTTTAACAAGTGCTTCTTAAACTATTTTGAGTGACATATTTGCAGCCAATTTCATAACAAGAATAAGCAGCAAAACTGATTTAAGATATTAATTGGAAAGTCATTAAACCAGATCTTCCCATTTTCAATAAATAACTTACCTCATGTGCCTGAAATTTCCACTGGCAAAATTAAGAAATCTACTTGATTCACCTGCAGGTGACACTGTTGTTCTTAGCCATACAGCCAAAGAGCAACAGCATTCCTCTCAATAGATTCAGTTGCAGTCTGGATCAATGGTGTATCCAAAACACAATTATTTTTCTTATATTTGTACACTAGTACTTTTAAAGTTCCACTGTAATACCAAACCTCTGCAGAGACAGTGATTAATGCAAGTGCTTCACCTATAGATATAGTAAAACTGAATTTATTCTCATAAAGCTTAAAGTAAATAAAAAAATGTGCACACTTGAGAGGAAAAAAAAAAAAGAGTATAGCAAGGCCTCTTCATCCAAATTGAATATTTGTATATTTTCATGTAAGTGCTGAAGAGTTATATAAATTCATTTTAAAAAAAAACAAAGAAAGGGCAAAAAAAAGAAAAAAAACCCTCAAAACTTTTGTTTTCAAAACAGTTTAGAAAAACTTGTAGGAAATGGAGCTAAGTCAGGTATGAACATAATTAATTCCAATAAAAGGGAACACACAACCAAGAACGCAATTACAAAAATACCCTTATATCCTTACATACCTTATATAGTTAAACTAAAGAACACACAGAACAAATTTTTTCCTGTTGTTCAAAATTACTGTAATTTTATCTGGCATCATTTCAACTACATTTTACTGCTAAAACAAAATTAACTCCCACCTTCCAACCCCATCTAAATAGAGATTTTAGCCAAGTGAGTCATACCAAAGAATGCCAGTCAATTACACATTTTATCAGAGTATGTGGCATTTGATTATTAAACACAAAGTAGGTTACTCAAAGGCTGTACTAAACTTCTGCAGATTATGCAATAACAGCAAGCAAGTAGGCATGTTCTATAATAAACCACTCTGTCTATTTGAAAAATAAATTCTTTCAAATAAAATGTAAATGAATGTCTTAAAAGTAGCGATTCTAATTTCTGAAGCATGAAAGCCTCATTTTAGTAAATCAAGATGGATTCTGTCATAAATCTAGAAATTAATTTAGGTCACAGGCAGCACCTCCAGTTCCTTATAAAGGACTACTATTTTTTATTCAAACTGCTACTGTTTATGATGTATAAGTACTTTTTACCCCCTGGCAAAATCTTAGCTGTCATAGGCATATATATTAATGGGAGAGCAGTAAATCAGAACAGCTTCCAACAATCCCACTAGGGTATTGGAAGATGGATGCCAAAAAAAAGGAAGTACAATGCTGAAGCCACAGATCGATAACATCAGTCTGAAAAAGCAATGTAGTTGTCCCAGCAACAAAAACAACAGAAAGAACACAGACAACAATTCAACTAAGCAACAAGCTTATTAACTGAATCTGCTGAAAAGTTATCCAGAAATCTCTTATATGAGCAAAGGTTAATTTGTTTCTTAATCATTTTCATCATCACAGACGTCCTACACATGAAGTCACAGAGTTTACTGCCTTTATTTCTGAGGGTTAGAGAATTCAGTCAAAGAATTAACATTACAGGCCCCAAATTGCCTCTCTGCTGTTTAACATCATTTTTTTTTCCACCGGATTTACTATTTCCCCAAGTTGGTGTAAGGAAGGAAGAAAACTGAGGGAAAACCATGGACTTTATAAAAATGTCACCAATGGAAAAACTCCTTCCTTGTCTTTAAAGGGTCAAGAAACAGCTGTACAATGCTAACAAATTGAAAACTTGTTTTTGAGGTGAGCTGGATGGGCATAGTGACATTACGGACATGCGCCCAACCTGGAAGGGAGAGGGCTTCAAGTTTTTTCTCCAGTTTCAGATTCTAGTCAATGCAGGTTCACCTAATCCAGATTATGTCTTCATTTCCCTTTCGTTACTTATCCATCAAAATGCTTTCAGGATTCCACCTTCTCCCTCCAAAAGCCAAGGAAAATGAATTCAGCCCAGCTGAGGACCCGCTATCAACTGGGAGCATACACTGCTTACTGGTGAAGAGACTGACAAGATCAGAACCTTGAATAACAGTATTTCAAATTTTTAGACACAAATCAGTAGGTATTTGCATGTGTACAAAGACATATCTCTTCTGATTTGATTTTAATAGTCTTGCTTTGAGAACGTAACTAATTAAGAAGTACACTTAACATTTACACAAAAAAAGTAAGACTGAAAAAGACATGTAAGTCTGTGGAGTCCCATCAAGCCTCGCTGCTTCAAAGAGATCCTGGAAAGTGGGTTTTTTTAGACACAATTTGTCCTTAAGATAGCATTAACAATGAAGGAGGGAGCAAGATTTTATTTTTCAGACTGTGAAGACTTGTGATAGGAAGGAAATCCATATGGAGATGACAGTGTGAAATGGAGATGACTTTGGGATACAGAAATCCCACTATATAAAAAGATTTTGATCTTTCTTGACTCAGCTATACACTTTAGCAAGCATTTCTGTTCTAAATATTTTGGTATATTTCTCTCATTTGAAAGATAAGGTTTTAGCCTCATTTAAAGGAAGAAAGATTCTCATTTTAAATAGTGCATAACTTTGAAAATTCAGAAGAGAGGAAATTTTCTTTCAGCAAGGTTGTACTACTGAAAAATATTCTGGAAGTTTTCTCAGAAAGAGACAGACACGTCCCTTGCCCTTTCTTTTTAGTATTAGATTTTGATGTCCTCTTGATAAATTTTATCTCTCAGTCCAAATGCTGATCAAAAGAGGATATTCTGCTCCTGAAGACATAGGTGTGCATAGAATTTAGCACTACTTTTCATTCTAGGCATACCAGAAGAGGCAATATTAACCAGGATCAACTTTCTTTTGAAATGAACAACTTGAAAAGAGGAGGGCTCTTCTGTATCTGTGAGCTTTATAATCTCTATCACTTCTGATGGCCACTTCATGACAGTTTATCTCCTCACACCGAAAAAAGATTTGTAGATTTTATTGCATATAATGCATCCAAAGTTTCCAGAGCAAAGACCCACTCTATTCCTGGAAGGAAACAGACTGGCATCTAAAGTCAGCAATAATTATAGGTGTTTTCAACAACTGCAAGTAAAAAATCAATGGCATGTAATTGGAGATGAAGGCCACTTACAGAAGACTAATATCAGAGTAAGTGCCTGCATGAACAGACAAAATATACCAGAGAAGGAGAAAGAGATTAGACAGTGACGAAGCATCAAGAGATGGGAAAATAAAATAGTATTACCTTGCTTCAAAGGCATTTTAGATTGCGTATTCTATGTAATTTTTCAGCATAAGCACTTCGTATAGGTTTCACAAAATGCTACAGTAATATGAATGGGATAAGAATTGACAATATCAATCTAAAAAAAAAAAAAAAAGACGTGTTCTCCTACGTTTGAGTTCTGTTTAAATGCAGTACAATATGATAGCCTGAGAATTGTTATTAAGGGAGAAGGGCTGTTAATATTCTGAATTTAAAAAAAATTCGTAATTCTTGGTCACCGTATTGAAACATTTTTGTATGAGTATGGTGACATGCATGGGAAGATGACATCCCTGCATTCAATAAAGGAAAGTGAGAAATAAAGTTCCTATAGATTCTGTTTGATAGATAGCATACTAAACAAGAAATTTTGAAGGCTACTTTATCAACACAGAAAGTTTAGAAACAGAAACATTATTTGTGGAAAATAAGGTTTTGGGAGGACTAAGAAATTCAATACTTTTCCATGTTTTAATTTCACAATGTAATGTAACTTCATACATTTTAGCATTATACATGTAACCAAATGGCCAACCTACTTGCAAATAAGGGCATGCTTCAAAGCCCAGAAAGTCAAGGAGTCATTTGAAGTCTTCTCTGGTTTGGGAGTAACTGAAACGTGAACTAGTAAATTATTTTTGCCTGTGCTGATCATGTACATCTTTCAAATTCTTACCCGTATATTCATTTTACTACATTTTTGCATACGTAGATTCAATAGCCAGTTTCCAGTATTTTCATGTGTATCAAGCCAGACTAGGAGGTCTTTTTAGCACGCTATTTAATATTATTTCACAGTAGTAATGCTTAAGAGCGTTTCTTTGTAACTGCTCCCTGACAGACCACCTCCACAGAACTCATTAATTCCTACCAAAACCTATGAAATGGACAGAAAGAATGTCAAGAAAAATAGCATTAAAAAAATAAACCCACACGACCAAATCATGTTTTTCAATATTTTTCTTTTATACAGAAACCCTTTTTATTGGAAGAACTGGACATTGACAATACTGCTTACATAGATTTATGACATTAATGACAATTCAATCTACTTATATGGCTTTAGAGTTAAATAAGTCCAGCAGTCAAAAAGAAACCCTTAATGTCTAACATGATTTAGCGACAATTCTGTCATCACTAATTTTTTTGCCAATTCCTGAGTTCAAAAAAACCCCCCTTTGATTTCAAATACTCACTCATGCTTTATCCCCTTTTCCTAATGTAAAGATGTCCTAAGTTCTGGATAAGCATAAATAAAAAAGTGCATGTAGTGGGTGGGTAATGCTTATTTAAAAGAAGTATGTAAATCAGTAACTACTGTAAAGAATCACTATCTCACGTACTTACTATAAGAAATTACTATATATGCACATTCAGCTTCTAAAAGTGGGCTTTGTATGCACATGAAGTGGGAAACACAAATATAGCAGAATAACACAGAATATAATGCACTAAAAATTAACAAAATTTATGGATTTCCATTTCCATAGGAAAAGAAAAGTAGCTGGAATCAAGTTCACTATTTACTTTTACTTAGAAGTATCCCTGTACTTTATTAAAGCACAAGAAATGAGAAATAGCGTATCAGAAAAAGAAAGCTGTAGATGAAACAGAAGACACCTCAAGTTTATAGCCCTCTTTTGCTTCAAATAGTTTCAGATCTGATTAGCGTTATATTGCAGATAAGAACTTAAGAAAAAAGCGTTATTCCATTTTATTAGTATCAGATTCCAATAGGGAATAAAGCCTTCATGACTTAATATCAGAGTCTATCAGCTGACAGAATCTATCAGAGTGATCATCCATATTACTCAAAGGTCCTGATGCCATTTGCCATTCTCAGAACTACTTGCCCTATTCAGCTCTGATGCTTTTGTGGTCTCTGCTTCACTTCTCACTTCTACCAAGCCATCACAAGTACAATTAATCAGCTAATCTTCAAGATGTCAAAATACATTCAGTCCTTCAGGCTATTTCCTCTCCTCAAGAAAAGCATTCTGTTTGGTAATCAGACAAATGTATTTGCCAATGCAAATGCAGCTTACACAAATTCTTGTTTCATTTGCAACACTGGTGTTTTCAAAAACACTATTAGTACTGTTGTATTACTCATGCTCTTCAATAAGAAGTGCCCTTTTGTTCAAATACTCTTATTTCTAGTATAAAGCTAGCTAAAGTTAAAAAAAAAAAACCAAAACAAACTAGCTAATAAAATTTGCAGTAAGCTAAGAAAACATTTCTCTTGGATTTAAAATACCAGAAGTGAAACTTCAATGAAAGCAGTAACTTTATTTAAAAGAAAATCCAAAACTAAAACTAGCTGTGGCGGGTTGACCTTGGTGGCTGCCAGACGCCCACCCAGCCACTCTCTCACTTCCCCTCCTCAACTGGACATGGGGAGAAAATACAACGGAAAAGCTCATGAGTTGAAATAAAGACTGGGAGGTCATTTACCAATTACTGTCATGGGCAAAACAGACTTGACTTGGGGAAAACTAATTTGATTTATTGCAAATTAAAAAATAGACTACAATAGTGAGGAAACAAAGACAAAACCTAAAACTCCCTTCCTCCTGGTCCCCCTTCTTCCCAGGCTCAGCTTCACTTTGCCCCAACTCCTCTACTTCCAGGGGCATGGGGAACGGGGATTGCAGTCAGGCCATAACCCTTCATCTCTGCTGTTCCTTCCTCACACTTTTCCCCCACTCCAGTGTGTGGTCCCTCCCACAGGATAGTCCTTCACAAACTGCTCCAACATGGGTCCTTTCCATGGGCTGCAGTTCCTGCTAGGGCAAACCTGCTCCTGTGAGGATTCCTCTCCACGGGCCGCAGTTCCTGTCAGGCGCCTACTCCTGCATGGGTTCTCCATGGGCCACAGTTTCCTTTAGGGCACCATCCACCTGCTGCAATATGAGGTCCTCCCAGAGCTGCAGCTCCACCATGGCCTCTTCCATGAGTTGCTCCATCCCCTGGAGCACCTCCTCCCATCCATCTGCTCTGACCTTGGTGTCTGCTGGGCTGTTTCTCACACTTTTTTCTCACTCCCATCTCTCTCTCAACTGCTGCACAGTGTTTTTACCCTTTCCTAAATATGCTTTTACAGAGTTGCCATCAGCCTGGCTGCAGGGCTTAGCCGTGCCCTGCACTAGGTCCGCTGGAGGCAGCCGGAACCAGCTGTGTCTGGCACTTGCAGCCCCCCGCTGCCAGCACCTGGGCATGCACACCCAAAAAAAGCGAACAATGTGCTTATAAGGTGATGAAAAGACACTCTACTTAGTTATTGGTGGTTTTTTACCTTAATTGAGATCTTGGAAATCATTCATATTTTTAAGCTGCTCAACATGTTTGGCACTTGGCAAATGAAAGTGATACCACTTCTCAAATCTAATGCTTTGAAGCATGGTTTCTTAGAAAAATGTTAAGATAGTTTTTACATAAACTGTGAGCAATGTTAAGAATCAGCTCTGAAAGCAACATGATTTTAGCTTACGCAGGCTAACAAGCAGAGAACAAATATGACAGCTAGCTGCCCATTTTCTAACAATGAAAGTCAGGTTTAGCAGGACTTTCTTCACCACCACCAACCCCTGTCCCTTTTTTATATTTATTTTTTAAACTGAGCTGCATGGATAAAAAAAATCTAATCTTTCACTTCATGCCTCTGCATATTTCATTGACGTGGGGCACTACAGCAAACAAATTTAAGCTTTGAATTTGACTTATTGAACATCTGGGAATTTTTTAGAGTTGTGAAATTATAAAAGTTTACAAAGGCGGCAGTTTTTAAAAAAAAAAAAAAAAGAAAAAGGGGTGAATGCTACTCTAGGTTTCCCAATTCCTATCTGCTTTAAGCAGAAAAGTTTGGAAGTACTTCAGGTTGAAAGCAGACAAAGGTCAGATACACTGTTTGCTTCCGATACCCCTTTCTTTAATCAGACATGCAGTTAATTTTTATCAAATCCATGATGGAGGCCTGCAGAAACCTAGAAGTTTTAGAAATGTCTGTTTCTGTGAAGGCTGGCAGCCCCACATTGACAGGCACAAGCCTTGCACTTCAGTAAATATATGCATCTCTTTTTGTGTACTTGAAGCACTTTAGTATCGTGTAAACACTACAGAAAGTCCAATAATATATTTTAAATTAATAACCTTGCTTTCCGTAAAATCAGTTTCTTGATCAACAAGAACAAGAATACAAATGGAAATACTTTCCTCTATTAAAAAACCCATAACTCTATATTCCAAGAGAGTTACAAAATAAAAGCATTCAATAGTTCAGAAGTGGCAGAACCAGGACTATTCACACAATAATAGTTTGATTCATTTTCCCATAATATTTATTCAAAAGACAATAAACTTCCTTCTTCTGCTCTCTGAATCCCTTTAACTCCAAGAATATGAGAAGGAAGGAACAGAGATATATAGAGGTTTATAGGTTGGGAAAATTAGCCTGCATTGAAAATTTGACCGGATTTTTTTCAACTACTACATAATTTTAGCAACACAGAAAGCACTCATAATCTGGCCTTAACATGAAGACATATGTGTAGTGAGTAAGGTTCATTACAGGCTGGCAGCTTTCAAGGCAAAGCAAAAGACATAGGATCAATGAAAGAAGTTTAGATTATATCTGCAGGTCTGAGGCAAAAAATAAAGCAAAAACAGGATAGAAAATTTATTTCAACTTTAAAATGTCAGTCTCACTTATGTGCACTTATCTGAATTAGGATGCTATCTGTTGACAAGGACTGTAGTGTGACACATCTTGTACAAAACTGCTGAGGTACTCGTTTAAGGGTGAGGAATATTAACAGTAACCGAAGATGCAACAGAACAGTAAAATAACTTTCCTTAAAAAGAAAATAAAATATCTTTATCAGAATGATTTTTTAGATTATTTTTAAAGTTTACACAGGTGGAAGAAATTTTGATAATTTTTCACTGCGCTATGCCAAAGATCTTAATTTTGTTTTATGTTGTGTACATACAAAACACTAAAAAGAAATTATCTCCTACATGTTTTTTGATGCCCACTACCTTTAAAAGTTAACAATTGTTATGGCCAGAAGGCATTTCTGCAACTCCCTAGAGAATACCACTGTTCTGTACAAGTTAAGGCATCTTGCTAATCATTAGCTTACAATGCACTGGGCACAGTGCAAGGCAGTGACTTCAGACTTGATTACATTATAAATCTATACTGCTCCAATCCCAGTTGTATTCTCCAAACTTTCAAAAGATTAACTATTACTACTACATTTATTGCAACCACAAGGTCAAAGATAACTGATCTGGAAGCCCACAAGTTGATTGTGAAGTTGTGTTATATCATTTTCTAGACTGTATAAAGCAAAGACTGAGTAGCTATATATATGCACACTCAAAAAAGTCCAGAAGGA
This sequence comes from Burhinus bistriatus, assembly GCA_013397275.1. Lineage (NCBI taxonomy): Eukaryota > Metazoa > Chordata > Aves > Charadriiformes > Burhinidae > Burhinus > Burhinus bistriatus. Next base: position 720,082 of record VYXH01007250.1, on the reverse strand, counting down.
CAAGCACCCAAATAACCCATTGTCTTCTAACAAAACACTTCATGTTATCTCGAATGTTACCCAGCAAAATACACAATTTATTACTTATGAATACTTTCCTTTTAAGCATTAACATACCAAAAAACAACTTACAAACAACAGATTATGGCTAAAGTGTGCTTAATATCATTGTGGTTTAAGTGATGTCTAAGCATCAGTTTCCTAGATAATAGTATGTCAGTATACGAACCTGCTTAGATAATAGTAGGTCAGTATACATGCTTAGAATAGAGCTGATAGAAAAAATATCAACTGTAGGGAAATAAACTTCCTTAGACTGTTTTTTAATGAGGAAAAGAAAGTAAAAACTTAATGTATCTTTATTGAGACTACGAAAAAGCTTTAAAAATGTAAGATAATCTCTCTGCAAGAACCAGTACAATAGATAGGGTTATTTATTTTTGTAACAAGTTTATTTTCTTCTGTTCCCAAGTTCAGTGAAGCACTTATGTACAACTTATTTGGTAATGGACCCTGGACCTACTCTGTCTGAAACATGAAAGTGAGATGTTAAGTATTTACACTTACTCCTTTTCACAAAAACATGAAGGGAAATTGTGTCTTATAGTTTTAACATGCATTCCACATCTTACAGTTAGGTTAAGTAGTAGCTGTGGCTTTCACTGCACAAGGTGTGGGGAGCAGGTTAGAAGACTGACTGAAGAGTCAACAAAACCATTATTTTGATTTTTCTTTTTAAGGTAATTTCATTATTGGTAAAATTAGAAATAAATTTTTTTTTAAAGCTTGGCTTCTGAAGTACGTGTTGGAACCACAGTACTGTTAATGAATATTCAAAGTATAGTATGGAACATCATAGAAGTAAAATCATCTAATGTATAATACCATAAATGTACGGAGCAGCAAGAGACATGGCTGCCTTCTGGATGAATTTAAATGACAGCATGGAAAGCACAGAGAAAGTTATTTCTCAAGAATTGTGTTACAGAACTTTTTAGTGGGAATATCTTTTAAAAACATTTAAAAGATTTTATTCCATCATAAAAGGAATTAAAATTTAAATTACTCATTACATTTTTTTTGGCTATTATTTTAATCTTTTAAATATATTTGTAGAAAAACTAATAAAGGTGGACCCCAGTGTACATTAAGGGTGGATTCCTGAGAAGCCAGATAGTTAGCAATTTGTCGATAAAGCAAGTTTTCCTCATCAGAATAAGCATAACAGATGCATGTAATGACTTACAAAACACACATTTAAATAGGCACAGGCAAAGGATGAAAGATGAAGGATGGAAAGGAAGGAGGAAGTAATCAGGATTGTCACTGAAGTGCTACTTCTAACTAATACCTGACAATCACCTCATTTTTACATCTTTCATTGTGACTGATTTGATTCACCTGAGGATGAAAATGAAGATGGTAAAAATGTAACTGCTCAGAAAAGAGGCAGAAGATAACTGTCACAGAAGATTTATATCAGGCCTTCAGTTTCTACAAGAATCAGCTGAGATCTTTTGAAACAGTGATCCAACCTGAAATGCCTCCATCTACTTCAGCTGATGACCCTACTTCTGCCTTTTATCCCCCATACTATATATACTATTGCTGGGTATTTAAATTGTGTGTGTGAATCCACCTGCTGTAACGTTAATTCTTACAGGAAAACTGCTTTACTGTTAAACACAGGCACTTAATCTACTATACTAGTAAAGGCTAGAAAGCAGGGTAATGATTGGCAAAGCAACTCTGAAACTATAAATACATATCAGAATATTCCTGAGAAATGCGTACATTAAAGAGGCCGACAAGTAAAATAAAGTTTTGAAGAAAGAATCAGCTTAATATAGGGTAAAAAACAATGAAAGGAACCTGCTTGGACGAGGTGGTTTAAGTGCATAGTTGATGAAAGAAAGCTCATATTTTTTCACAGGAAACAATATATGCAAAAAGCAATAAGCAAGATCCAGCACAAGTAAGTGCCCTTTCCTTAGTTTATAATAAGGCTACATATCTTCTGTGCACTTTGGTAAGCAGGGATAAAACAAAGCCCACAGCTGGGCTCCAGAGTCTGCAAGAACAGCAGCAGCAATTACATCGGTAACTCCTGGACGGGTGTTATCTCTCCTCTGCACCTCCTACAATTCTGATTAATCATAAGGAAAGACTGACTAGCTACAACAAAGAAAACAAAAAATGAATATTTCACACTCAGAATTTTTGGGCTTTATGTATTTGTCTTTTTTAACCTTTCCAATGTTTTGAAGAGCAAAGAAGCAAAATTATTATTAAAGCAAAAGCAAAACTGAAATTAATCAATGCTTTAATCATAGTTCCTTTGAAAATCTAGGAACTAAATTTTGGGTAACATAAAACAATCGTTTCCAAAGTTTTCCTCTTCTGCAGACCATTTTTATTCCACCTCCATTCCCCCAAAAGTTTAATAACTACAAACATACTACTCTTCAGATTTGTGTTTCTAGCCTATCAAGTACATACAGAACTGCAGAAATCCTTAAACAGTATCTGAAGATGAGTAAGTTTCAGATAACAAAAAAAAAAATAAAAATTCAAAGCCATGAGATGAGTCCACTGCAGTAAAAAAGTTGATTTTTACCTAGGTCCTTCACTTGCCATTTCTTCTTGAGTTTTAAACATAAATCTACTTTAGCCTCTTCCCCAAAAGAAAATGAAGAATTACATTACTAGCGGTATTTTGGACGAAAATAAGAAAGCATGATGAAGCAGTCTTTCTACACTTAAGTTACTATGTTGCTCTAAATTAATACTTTGTATATATTAATAATTTCCCATTACTAGAGTAATAAAATTTCAACTTTGTAAACCGTTTTCCATACACATTTCTTACTAACGCCTGAAATTGTTTTGTTTTGTTTTTTGGGTTTTTTTTTTCTTTCATTGCTTCTTTACTGGATGTAAGCAGAGTTTTAGTAATGAAGTGAGATTTTATGAATTATGTTGCAAACTAGGAGAACAAGAGAAAATAGCACTTTTCCATTCTATGTTCATCCTGTTCATCAAACTTTGTAGTCACATTCAGAGCAGGCTTTGCCACTGTCAGTTCAGTTTTGCCAGTGATTACACATGCTCTCTTGCTATTAAAACTCTGACCTACTTCATTATGTGCCCTAGCTGAAAAGTATTGTGAAAACAGGAAGTAATTTTAAATAACAATTTGGTCTATGTAAATAATTTCAATGATTAAAAAGTCCCCATTGGAAAGTTTATTTTGTAAACCCAAATTTTAGGCAGATGGTGTTGCAAAGTAATTCTGATAAGGTACCGGTGATACTGCTGTTACTCATTGATATTGCTTTATTATTTATTGGTTACCACAGCATTGTGACTGTGTCAATATGTATGCATATATAAAGATACAAAGATTGTTATCCAGGACTTCATACTACATTACTGCAGTGGTCCTCTTAATTATTAATTACATATAGACTTCTTGGCATGTGAAGAGTTTTCTCTACATCAAAGCTAAGACTGGCAAAATATAACTCATCTGAATCAATAATTACTACAACATACATTTACAAATGTTCATACTGATAATACAGCCAAGTCTTATTCTGTCTCTTGGACCAGGTAGGAGGAGGAAGTATAATTACAATGAACTTTATGTAAGAACAGATGTAAAAGGATCTCAATATTTTGGAAAAATGGTATTTCATTGACACGAACAGCATTTGCCTGAAATAAATATGACAACAAGTATCTGCTAAAATAGAAAATTCCATCTATGCAATACTCTTTATGAGGCTAAAAAAAGTAAATTTTATTCATTCCCATGAATGTTAAAATGTTCAACGTAGCAATGTCTTATGCTTTTTCTCATTCCTTAACCTACAGCTTATTAACATTTTTTTTTAAATAAAAAAAGGTAAGTATTATTTTGACATATTTGCAACAATGTTGTTACAATATTTCAAATTTATCTAGAATTTACCATTTGCAGACCAAACCTTCAACTTTTCAAAGATGGTTATTATCAAAGAATGCCAAATCTGAAATTATGAATCATAGAACAGTTTAGGTGGGAAGTGACCTTAAAGACCATCTAGTTCCAACCTGCCTGCCAGGGGCAGGGACACCTTCGACTAGACCAGGTTGCTAAAAGCCTCATCCAACCTGGCCTTCAACGCTTCCAGGGATGGGGCAGCCACAACTTCCCCGGGCAACCTGTTCCAGTGCCTCACCACCCTCATAGTGAAAAATTTCCTCCTAGTATCTAATCTGAATCTTCCCTCTTCCAGTTTGCATGTTAGGTTCTTGCAAACACATACATACAATACTTGGTTTATAATCCTGAAAGGGTAGGGGCACAATCCACTAAGGTTCACAAGCTGGAAATCAGGTGATTTTAAACAGAGGTTATATGGAAGTGGGGTGCCATAGTAATAAGACTAAGTTTAATGACCCCATTGCTTAAGATACTTCAAAGGTAGTAGTGTTTTAATCACTTTGAATTGAAAGTCACATTTTAGAACTCAACCAATGTAATTACAGACTCAGGAATAACATTTCAGCTGCTTCATCAATACTTTTACAAGACATTTAAAAAAAATACTAGCATATCTATGAAGAGAGAGGAATACACATACAGAACAATATTTTAAAATATTAAGCGTACCTGTGTTCGCAGAATTTCACCTTTTGATAGTTGCATATCACCAGTCAACTCTTTCACAGTAATGCCTAGTGGTTCCAGACGCTTGCTGAAGTAATTTGTCATTTCAGCTGCCAAAGCCTTCATAGGAGCAACATACACAATCTGCACCAAAAGGACACTTGCTTGATAAATGAGCAAACTCCACAATGTCGTTTGTTTCATGGCAACCATTACAAATCACAATTTATTGTGAAATATGATGCCAGGCACTTACAGTGAGAAATCTTAATAATGATATATGAAAAGTAGTTATCTTTGTTGGGTAAGTGTGCAGCTGTTTAAAGGACAATGGATTTTGTTTATACAGCCTCATCGCTTTGAAAATTGATTCTGTATCAAAGCTAAATGCATTTTCATAGCTTTTAACTCGCATAATAAGACTTTTAGAAAACAAATAAGAATAGCTTCAACAGTAATGAAGTAAATCAAAACCAGCCTTATCTTTGACTTGGAAAAGTGTAATACCCTGGAAAACTTCCAGATTTCATGTTCCATGTATAACATATAATGGGTTTTACTGTACAAGTTAAAAAGCTGCTACTTGGTCATTAAAATCCTACCTTAAACTCATCCTTTCTGATAACACCATGCTGGACATGCTGGCGGATTTCATGAAGGACTGTCAGCATGGCAATGTTAGTCTTCCCAGCTCCAGTGGGTGCACAGATTAGCATGTTCTCATTTGTGTTGTAGGCAGTCTCGAAAACTATAGATTGGATTCGGTTTAGTCTTTTCATGCCTTTAAAAGCAAGTTGTCCAATCTGTTAAAACAAACAACACAGATATTTTGGGTTTTTCTCATATATATGTGCGTATATATATATATTAATCATAAAAAAAAGAACACATGGTAACAAAACTTAGGATACCTGTTGCAATATATTTATTATTCTAAGGTTTTTATTCTGAGGATACCACCCCTGCTCAACCTTCAAATATTGAATCCGTAAGGAAAACAAAATACAGCAGGATAACATCTCTTAAAATCAATCAAAATCTTTAGCTGTGTGCTATTTCAGCATTTAATTTGCTTTTAATCAAGTGTGACCAAAACTAATATACAGTAAAATAATGACCTCTTAATAATTAAACTTCAGTAAAACATCAATAATCAAATTAGAAGAATATACATCTTTAAATCTAAGAAGACAAACTACAGCTACTCTAATGGAAGAAGAGGCAGCAATACACAGGAACCTGCTGAAGAAACAGATGATTAAAAAATATATTTATGATTAATTTTGTGCAATAAAATTTAATTATGCAAACACACACACAAATTCAGTAACAACTTTCTCTTTGCTACTGAGGAAATCTCCACCTTTGAACTGATATGCGCAGACCTTTCTCCAACAATATTTACAACAAACTGCAGCCTCCAAAAGGAACATAAAACTTGTACATGTAGTCCCAAATAAACTTAAAAGAATGCTTTCAAAAATTATATAGCTAATATAGGCAATTATAGTTATTATAGTTTAATGATGTTTAAATCTTATAAAGTAAAAATCATCAATTATAAAAAATATGTATTTTGTTCCTGTTAGTCTCTGAAAAGTGAGATTTTTCACAAGAAATAACTGCTGTAGATAGTTACAATGTCTGCATTTGAAGATTCTGAAATTTTTGCAACTGAAGAACAGATCCTTAAGATATAAAGTTAATTTTCTAATAAACTTGCTTTGTCCTTACTTTTCACAGATGCTTAAAAGAGACTGCAGAACACAGAATTATTTCCTTTCTCCAGATTTAATTACTTCACTGCTTCTACTAATAATCATGAAAAGTATTTTACTGATATTTTTGACGATTATGATTTTTATTTTAATTGTAGGAAACCACAAAAGTACAAATTCACTGTAAAGAACAGTCCTGAAAGCACCTTCTGAAGATCTCCCTTTCCATTAATCTGGGCCCTTTAGTTAATTCACAGTCATTTGCTGTGGTAATAGTCTCTCCAATACTAATAATATTCTTTCCAATTCTAAGCAAATTATTTGAGCAGGACCCAATTTATTACTACCTCAAGTAATGCCAGTTTAGGAATGAGAGCTTTATCTGCTATTCAGATCAACTATTTTATTCAACTTTATGACAAACAGCACTAGGTCTATGATTTTGCTGCAGCTTCTTGGAGAAGTAAGTTACAAATTCAGGTTAATACACCATTTACAATACATGACAACGCTCTACGCTTAAGTGTAGAGGAATGATGTACTTAATGACTGGCCACCTGTAGTTTTATTCTAGAGGACTTGAAATATTAAAAAACAACATTAATTGATATAAAAGTCAATGAAAATGCTATGCAATTACTTCTTTTTGAAAAATGTTCCTTTCAATTTAGTAGGACCTTTATCTTAGCAAAGCTTTCAGATTGAAAACTTCTCATGCAACACTAAAAAAACAAGTTCCATTCAAATCACGGATTGCATTTGTATTTATAGGACTGACACATCTCAAGTATATTCAAATATCAAATATCTATTCTAAAGTGCTGATTGTCTTTGGTGAAGAAAAAAATAACATATCTAAAGCAAGCACTTCCAGTACTTTTCATTAAGTTTCTTCAATTTTTTAAGTGGCTGAATTTAAGGATTACAACAGTTTTCACTATTAATGTTAATTCACAGTTTACTTTGCTTACAGTATTGCAGAAGGAAAGCTTATTTGTTTTGCTCGAAGTTTTGTATACAGTTTACTTGGTGTATCGTCTTCAAAATTCATTTTGTCTTCGTTAATGAGACTATCACAAAGTATTAATGGGTTTCCTGCAGACCTGCTGATTACATTAGTGCTATCAGGGTTAAATCAGCTATTTTTATGGCCTCCTTAGTCATTTTGGGTTTCTAATCTGCCTGTTACTTCATTTTGAGATTTCTTGATGGGTCTTTGAAAATTGTGGCATTTTCCCTTTTCCCTCCCATTCCATCTAATTGGTTTTAGAAGCTACTACAAACACTGTAAATTTCACACTGATAAACACTGTTCATAATAAAGGATCTATGGAGAGAACTCACAAACACAATTGGTGATTACAGACTAACAAAACACTACACTGCACAGTATGTATATTATTTAAAGAAGCAGTTTTTAAACAAAAGCAAAAAGGTAGTTGTCTAAATGAAGTCAGGTGTAAGTATCTTCAGAAAATGACAGAAATTTCTCACAGTCACATAGTTGAGGACACGTAGCTTTACATGTACAGGTCTCCTATGATAGCATGACTGGCTGAGTGGATGTCATCTACCTCGACTTCAGCAAGGCTTTTGACACTGTCTCCCGTAACATCCTCAAAGGTAAGCTTACGAAGCGTGGGTTAGATGAGTGGACAGTGAGGTGGATTGAGAACTGGCTGAATGGCAGAGCTCAGAGCGTTGTGAACAGTGGTGCAGAGTTTAGTTGGAGGCCTGTAGCTAGCAGTGTTCCCCAGGGATCAGTACTGGGTCCTGTCTTGTTCAACATATTCATCAACGACCTGGATGAGGGGACAGAGCGTACCCTCAGCACATTTGCTGATGACACAAAAGTGGGAAGAGTGGCTGACACACCAGAGGCTGTGCTGCCATTCAGTGAGACCTGGACAGGCTAGAGAGTTGGGCAGAGAGGAACCTAATGAAGTTCAACAAGGGCAAGCATAGGGTCCTGCATGTAGGGAGGAATAACCCCCCATGCACCAGCACAGGTTAGGGGATGACCTGCTGGAAAGCAGCTTTGTGGAGAAAGACCTGGAAGTCCTGGTGGACAACAGGTTGACGACGAGCCAGCAACGTGCCCTTGTGGCCGAGAAGGCCAATAGTATCCTGGGGTGCATTAAAAAGAGCGTGGCCAGCAGGTTGAGGGAGGTCATCCTCCCCCTCTACTCTGCCCTGGTGAGGCCACATCTGGAGTCCTGTGTCCAGTTCTGGGCTCCCCAGTTCAAGAAAGACAAGGAACTACTGGAGAGAGTCCAGCGGAGGGCTATGAAGACGATCAAGGGAACGGAGCACCTCTCTTATGAGGAAAGGCTGAGAGACCTGGGTCTGTTAAGCCTGGAGAAGAGACGACAGAGAGGATCTCATCAATGCTTATCAATATCTAAAGGGCGGGTGTCAAGAAGATGGGGCCAGACTCTTTTCAGTGATTCCCAGTGACAGGACAAGGGGCACAAACTGGAACACAGGAAGTTCCATCTGAACATGAGGAAAAACTTCTTTACTTTGAGAGTGACAGAGCACTGGAACAGGCTGCCCAGAGAGACTGTGGAGTCCCCTTCTCTGGAGATATTCAAAACCTGCCTGGACACAATCCTGTGCAACCTGTTCTAGGTGAACTTGCTTTAGCAGGGGGGTCGGACTAGATGATCTCCAGAGGTCCCTTCCAATCCCTACCCTTCTGTGATTCTGTATCCTTAGAGTTGTGTGATTGTTAATACCCTTAAATAAAGTATGTCTTGAAGTGTTTTGTAAAACTACTGCCTGTAGGAATATATTGTTCCAGCTTCTCTTAAAGTTGGCAAGTTTAGGACATCTTTTCCCTCTACATTTGGAAAAAATTAAATATACTATAGCCCTGGGACATGTAATTGTTAGCAAAAATAAATAAATATTTAGATAAATAAAAATAATTTCCTGTCTCTTTTCCTCCTGGAAAGTAGTAACCCCATGGATTAAGACTGACTTGGTAAGCAGCAATAAATAAACAGACGTTCCAGAAACACCAGAGGAAGCTGTGTAACAACTCAGAAAAAACAAACCTCAGTTTGTTTTCTGGAAAGATGCTCAGCTGACTGAAACAGGAACATTAAGAGTGGAATAAAGATTAATAAAAAATAAAACCCGTAAAAGGCTGGTTAAAAAACTAGAAACACTTTTTCTAAATAATGGTATTCTGACCAGAATCTAGACTTTTATTCAACACACTGATTAATTTCCAAGCAACTCAAAAGAAAAATGCAGGCACTGGAAAATTAATACACAACATTCACAATCACAATACACACTCAATGCATAATATGCTTTGAAAGGTGACTCTGCAGGGACATATTAAGGATTAAAAAAGCTACAAGAGAAAGTAATTCCAGAGAAAAACATTATCTTAAGATTTCTTCAAACCAACTCCCCATTTGGTTGAAACAATATTACAGATTACCCTTCCCCAAAACTTCATTTTATTCCAAACGGTAAGTACAGCTAAGTGTATAATGCAAAAACAGTAGTTCTGCCGTCAAAACACAGTAAGAAAAAAAATGGACAGCAGATAGATATGCAACAGTATGCACAAAAGTCCACAGTTTGACAAACGTACTAGAAGACTTGATTTTTTTTAATTTGTCATTTGCACAAACTACCTAGTTTGAAAGCCAAAACTGGTATTTTTCCCACTGGCATACTAACGGCAGTCAAGACTTCTACAGACCAATTCTTTTTCAGATAAAGCAGTGAAATCCCTTCTTGTTTAAAGGAGTGGTAGCCACTGGATAGCAGAATCTGTTTTTTACTGAAGGTGAATGAGATGCAACTTTCTTCAGTTTTCTGTTTAATAGCTGATTTATCCTTAGAATTCTACATAAACCAAAGGAAGTTTAAGCAGAATACAACATGAGTGCTATTCTCAACAAACACAATTTCATGCCTAAGATGGTGCCATTTTTACATAAGCATGAATCAATTTGAAAGACCACTGAGAAGCAACTCTTTCCACAAACCAGAAGATGACACTCATGGCAGCTCCGATATGAATGTATAAAACCTTTATTTTTACTTCAGTAAGCTTTCCAATTCTTTCCCAAGAAATTTACTATTACAACTAATGCATTTACGAGTAAATGAGATTACATTTAATGAAGATACTCTAAATTAGTCATTTTGTTAAAAAGATATTTGTGTGTTGCTACTCTAACAGCAACTGAAAAATAGGACAAAACTGTGAAAGTCACTAAAGCAATATTCATGAATGAGTCCATGCAGCTCAGAAACACAACTGCTTTAACAACATGGTGTCTCTTCTAAATAGCACAGGCCATCAGCACTTTAGACAGTTTTAGTCATGCAATTCATTAGCCAGACCTTGTAGTTCTACAGAGTTTAATAAACAAGATACAGAAGATACTCACTTTTTTCCCCAAGCATACCTTTGAAATCTGCTATGGTCTATAGCACTCTCCCTCACCCAGAATAAAAGGGTGCTAACTACAAGTTCCATTAAAAACCAAGACCTTCTTTCACTCTCCCTATCATTTTATGCATTAACACTAGTTGACAGAAACAGCTTGTCACGTGTAATTAACTTCAGTATCACAAATTTTCACTTGGTGGTCCAATGTGGTCTTAAGTCAACTTCAAGGTATAATGCCAGCATTTTAGTAGCAGCTTCTAAATTCAGTATTGGTGTGCACAGATAGAGCATAATAGGCCTTATCTAATCTATCCAGAGCAACACTAGGGGAAAAAAAAAACCCCAACATATTTAATTCTTAGCAATTTATCTAGAAAATACACTTGGGTGCTATCTCCTTTAGAATTATTGTATTTTATTGATTTATCTACAGGTCATTCTGTTTATATTCCTTATTCTAAAAGAGATTTTGTCTTGTCCACATTCATTTTTCCAGTTTTCATTTAGTACTAAACAAATTTTCTCATGGTCTGAAATAAAAAAGTGTTAAACATCTGTCCTAATTTCCATAGCATAAAACTACCCAAACTAAATGTTCCACAATGATGACTATTTCTATCGTACTATAACAAAATAGTAAAGATATCATAAAGATAATCCACTGCACTCAAAACAAGTTTAAACTTCCAGCATTTCCCCTACTCATTGATTAAAATAGATCTACATTAAAATTAAGCCAACGAGCCTTACGTATTTCAGGTGCAACAAATCCCATTCCACAGTCAGTTGTCCTGCTGCACTTTCAGTTAAAAAGATAATTGATTTAAGTGGTAATAGCATGCCTAAGGCACGCTCTTTTACAGAAAATCCATGAACCTCAGGAAATGAAGTTCAGACATCCCTCGTCCTGGCATGTAAACAATGTCTAGGTCATCTTTCCCCATTGCTGTACTTTGGAATGTTGTTGGTTAAAACATGTATCTATGCATACACGCTCATACACACACACAAAGATATATATGTATACATATGTATATACACATACACATTTTAATAAACACTTTCCCACTATTCCTTCAAATTACGAACATTTAGTAGTCCCCCCTGCTTTCTAATTATGCACGTAGACACTTACAGCACTTTTGTGCCAGCGTAAATCCTATTTTGTTGCTGAAGGTACACTCAGAAATAAACATATATGTTATACCTGGGGACTTTCACAGCCTGCCTCTGCTGATGATACTTTTCATATTCTGCTACTTTCATGGAGGTGGTAGCTCATGAGATTTAGGAACAATAATAAATAAATAAAAATATAACTATAAAAATACCATAAAGGTCAAATTATTTCAATATTATCTTAGGAGTACTATTTGAGAATGTAATTTTCTACCTGCCCCAAAGACTGAAACGTTGTCTTTCACAATGCATAAATACATTTTAAGCAAAGGCTCATAACACGTAAAAGAAAAACTGCATGATGTTTGGATCTGCTCCATTTAGCACCAAATCATATCACCGAGATTTCATTGAACTTAGGGGGACAATTTTTGTATGAACAAGTAGCATACACAAAGGTACGAAAATTATATAAGCATACCAAATAGAGCTTAGGATTGGCTTTGAGCCATAATCAGCATTACAATTTCTTCAAGTAAGTACAAATTATGTCTCATCCAAAGCATAGTACCTGAAGAGTTATGTGCTATAAAGGAAGCTTGGAGTCAAACACATTAGACAGATGCAAGTAACAAAAGGCACCGGAGAACCAGCAGCGGCTTTCAAAGCTGTACATGCTACAAGTGACCAGACTAGAACTAATTCTTGCATACTATGGCTATCCATGTCACTATCAGTGCTAATCATAGAATCATTTAGGTTAGAGATCATGTATTCCAACCCCCCTGCTCAAAGCAGGATCACCTACATCAGGCGGCCCAGGACTACGCAGTTAGTTTTTAAATATCTCTAAGGGTGGAGACTCCACTACCTCTCTGGGCAAGGTGTACCAGTGTTTGACCACCTCACAGTAAAAAAATTCTTTCCTGTGTTCAGATGAAATTTAATATGTTTTAATGTGCGTCTATTGCCTCTGGTGCTGTCACTGGGCACCACTGAGGAGAGCCTGGCTCCCTCTTTGCTAATCATTCTTACATCAGGTATTTATATATATTTGAAAGATTCCCCCTGAGCCTCCTCTTCTCCAGCTCTCTCAGCCTCTCCTCACGTGAAAGATGCTCCAGTCCCTTAATTACATTAAGAAGCCAGAAGAAATTCCTATAAATGACAAATAATGAACCATAAGGATAAAATTATACTTTGACATCCTATAGAACACAGAATCACAGCCCATGAGACTTTCCTCAATATGTTTTTAATTTGAATTAAACATCTTTTAGATTGATTTTTAAAATTATCACCACATTCACTGGTTAATGCAATAGGTGTTCGAGTAGCAGTAGCCATCAGAAACCAGGGAAATTTTCATGCTTTCAAGTTATATTAGTGTTATTAAATTCAAAACAAACACTGCAAAATTTTCTTAGATTCTGACAGAGTTCACAAGAATAAAAAAGTATCCATACATATATATGTTCATTATATATGAAAGGAATATCTCTGCTTAAAGCTATCATAGCACACAAAGTACAAAAATTACTCTGGTTTTACTTTATTTGGAATGCTGTTTTTAAATCCTGATTAAATATTTCCCCTCCAGACTTTCAGACTTCATGTTTGCGAAGACACTGAAACTGTTATTTTTCTGACAGCTATTCAGTTCTCAGAAACGTGAAAATTCTGGACAGGTTGCAACAGTGAGTGCTATTCAACAAACTAACTTTCATTAGAGAAGAAGCAGCCTCCATCCAGAGGAAGTCCAGAACAGTTCCATTAAAAAACAAATTGCAGTGAAATGTAGTAGTACATTAGTCTCCTACTAACTATGGTAACATAGGCACTTCCTTGAAAAAACCAGCCAATAATAACAATAAAAAAAATAATAAAAAAAATCAAAGAATAAAAAAACCCCCATGTCTGTGGGTTGGGTTTTTGCTTTTTGGGTTTGGGGTTTTTTTGTTTGTTTGTTTTGGTTTGTTTTTTTTTTTTTTTTTTTTTTTTTTTTAAATCATCAGTCTACCATCTGCTCTCTTGAAGAAAGAACAGAGATCTATTCAAAAGCAAGAGTTTTTAGGGAAAATATTTAACTTCATATATGACATCTTAGAGGTAACATGCCTGAAGTAATTTCAAAAATCCTTTTGAGTCTGTAGATACATTGCCACCAACATTATCTAAATTATTCTATTAACAAGCTACTCTATACAAACAACCACAGCAGTCACACCTTTTCTATAGATTTCTGAATTATTCAACCACTTATTATTGTATTAAAAATACAACATTGAGAAATATTCTTTGGTTCAATGTATAGATTAAAATCAAAGATTTCTGCATGTATAGACCCAAAATCATTTTGATGGAAATAATGGGAAAGCAACATAGCTCCAAGGCTTTCACTGCTCTGAGTTAAAAGACTGAAACAGCTTGGGGAATCTCCTTCTCTCACTGGGAGAATTGTGTTCCTCAGCCTAGTTGCAATATGACAAAAGTTTATAGACAGAATGATTATATCCTCTGGTGATTTGATTTGAGGAAATAGATAATAAAGTGTTTCAGAAAGATTTTCCCATAAAAGCAACTGTTTTTACAGCCCAGCAAACATACATAAATTTTGGCATCCAAATAAGACACCCAGGCGAGATTCTGATTTCAGTGACACTATTGTAAAGTCAAAAGTATCTGTGACAAGAGGATTATTCCAGATAATAGCAAGGAAATGGAGATCAGAACATAACCTCCTCTTAGAGGTTTCTGATGCCATTTATGAATTACACACAAAAATTAACCTTGAAGTAATGCAGCTAGTAGGAAAATAGCAAAAGGAAAACTGGCGACAGTTGTGGCATTTCCTAATAACATCAGAAGGTAAAATTCTGTAAGGACAGAAGGATTTGAACTTAATTTTCTCACATTTCATCCATATTAACAGCATCAAATAAAGAGGGTTTCTTTCCTTTAAAATTTAAAAATAACAATGCTATACAAAGCTAAGAGCATGGAAGAGTGAAATACAAAAATCTCTATAAATAAAGCATTTAAAATGTTATTACCATTAACAGCAGTGTTCCTATTGGATTGCTATGTATTGACATCTCCACTACTACCATGTCCCTGACTTTTCTAGATGGAACAATGAGGAAACTGATGTTTATATGCAGATTTGGGGTTTTTTTCAGTTCAGAGAACACTCATAATTTTTTACACTTGTATGCAACTAAAACAGACTCCTAGCTCTGCTGGTGGCATATTGGTCCCTTAATTTATTCCCCTGGGAAAACACAGTGCATATCTTTAAAAGGAAAGAGGAAAAAAAATAAATCACTGTTAGAGGCACACTGTCTCAAAAGTTAATACAGAAACTCCTTTTCTAGTTGTTCAAGAATATAGACACTGCAAGAAAAAGGGAGAAATCCAACAAATAAGAAGGAAAGATAACAAGGGCATTGTGAAAGAAATTACGTAAGTTCTGGCCATTGGTGAGAAAAAAGTTACTCTACTAACACACAGCACAAAACCTGAAGCCCTTTTATGAAACCAATATAAAATGGTTTTAGCTAAATTTTCCCAAGTAGAGAGATTATGGTATAATACAAAAGCACACCAAAACTACTTATTGAATGTTGAACTCTTGCATGACTCGCCATTTCTGAACTAGTTGACAGAATTTTGAAACAACTGCATGATATCAAGAGATCTAATTTATTCTTTTCCTTCCAGATTCTTCTTGCAGTTTTCAAAGAGTATGTCACAACTAGCATTAAAAAAAAAAAAAAAAGGAAAAAAGATTTCTAAGCAGTAAGTTCTGTTTATGAGGGCATACCTTCATCTCAAAAAAGGTGTGACTACTGCAACTGGTCTAGATAGATAACTGGAAAATCTAGTAGGGTTGGAGAGTACCGACAGAAAAACAGCAGATGGTTTTTGGCCAAACCTGAAAAATGGTCACCATAAAGAAGAGACAGACATCAGAAAAAAAGGGATCAAAGTCCAGACCCTCCCATATCACACAGACTTATGTGAATGATTGAGGTATCAGGATAAAGGCACAAAACGTTCTAAAGTGCAGAATCTGGGCATTTCCATTCAGCATTTCTTGGGCTTTAGATTAATGGAAAATTAAGACACTGAAAACTACAGAATGACAAAAAATGAAAAGCTGATGAAGCAGGTAGTTCTTGCTTTGCAAACAGCGCTACGGATTTAACAGAGCTTTCATGTGTGCTCTGAAGAGGATACATGCTGCAGGTTACAACTGGACCAGACCTTTTGCTTTGCTGCTATAATAGCTATTGATATGCTAAACAGACTTGTTTCTGATGTAGGCTAATTACTGATGCAAAACTTGCAAGAGGCATTCTCATGTAGCTTAAAGACACATTTGACAACAAGCCAAAAAGTCTCCATCTAAGGATTATGCATGGCAGGGAGACAGTTTCATGCTTAGAGGTCCAGAAGGACAAATGTCCACATGTGTCAAAAGCAAGGGGGAAAAGAATCAGGAGCACAAGAAATTATCTCCTACATAGTCTCAGATGACTCAGAAAAAATTCCCATCCTTTTCAGATTCAGGGAACAAAAGCAGAGGAGAAGTATTTGCACAGAGGTTTCCTTTATTATATTACGTTCAATGATAAGTAATTCCTATGAATGGCTAAGTAAAATCTTCTTCCTCTATATTTCGTTTCCTGCAAATGAAAAGTTCCTATTTCCCTTCTCCAGATTAATTTCCAACACACTACAGAGGAAAGAAATGGTTTCTACTATTGTTATTGTTGTTAGTATTATACAAAGCACACCTATTTATTCACATGAAAAGAAAACATAACTCCACTGTTATTTGATGTGTTCAGTTCCAATATTCTAACTGAAAGATTAAGTGGCAGAATAATTCCAATTTTCCCATTAGAATTCAGAAAAAGTTTTTTGTTAGAATAAGATACAAAACACACAGAAAATCTGTTTCCGGCTTTAAGAGACTTTACATTACTTATTGGTCCCTGTTGTTCTGTAGACTCAAACAACTACTACTCTTCAAAAATTTTAAAACTTCCACTGTATTAGCAGTCACCATGTGATTCTGAGGTCAATGGAAACTAAGTCTGAGATGAATAGCTTATTTGATATAAAGTAAATCTTCTAGTCATGTAGCTCCTCTATCCCAAAACATTTTAAAAACATTTAAAACTATTGGGTGATTTCTAACTGAACCCCTTGATGGACAATTGTCAGTCACATTTCTATTACTGGAAGACCTGGGACGTTCTTATCATAAATAAGAGACTCATGTCTCAAGGGGAGTACTGAAACTTCTGCTAAAGACAAATATTAAAATCAGACAAACTATAATTTGTATAAAATATTTTCAGTGAGAGTTAATCTTTTAAACGTTACAACATATCAGAATTAGCATACACTTCCCTCATCTTTGAAAATTCTCACTTTGAGGTTGTATTTCTTGAAAATGAAAAACAATCTTGGTTTTGAGTAAATTTTAATTAAACTGTATTATCTGTATACTATCCTGTATACTACTCTTTAAATTGAAGACTGATTACTCCCAAGAATGAAAGCTTGCCTTCAGGTATGCTATCAAAGTAAAGCAGACTACTGCACTCGTCTTCCACACTTGTACTACAAAATTCCATTGAGAAATAGCTATCCCCAAACAGGACTCAGCAGAAGCACATTATTCACTCTCCAGTCTTAATTATCAAAATGACTAAAACTACTTTGAATTGTTTTCATTAAAAACTTTACAGATCTCTGCATGTGCTTTATACCAAAAAGGCTCTATATATTCAGTCAATGACATAAATGTTCCTCTCTAAATAATGAAAAATGAACATTTAGCAAGTCGTTTCCTCAATTTAAATATTTCACTTATTATGATCATTTAATGAGGTCAAGAAATGTAACAGCTGCAAAGTCCCCAGGTAGATATAATTGGATTTCAAATATTACAGTGATTGAGTACAGGAGGAAAAAATGCTGTGAATTAGAAAGCTGGCTTTCTTTGAGCTACATGCAGCTGTACTGTGGCAGAACATGTCTACCTGTATTGCTTCTTGGATTTTTATTGGTCTTTGGTTTTACTCTACAAAATTTAATACATAAATAAAAGGCACTCAATTTACAGTCAGTTGAACATCACAATTTGGAGCCTAAATATTGTCTTCCTTTGAAAGAAAATTTAAACCTGTCTTTAAGAGAAGGGTAACAGCACTTCATATTATTATATAAAGTATAGATATCTTTCAGTATTTTTATTTTTAAATAAACCCTAATTAAGTCAATACTATTTTATGCACACAAAGGCATCAGTTCTAACTGTTCATGTAGAAACGGATATTTAAACTGTTAATGTAGAAGCCACTTCAGGATAGTATTTTCAAACTATTTACTTTACCTCACCCTTAACATATGACATAAACTATTTCTTCCTAACAAAAACCAGAAAAAACTAACAGAGTGCTTGAAGGGTAAATATAGTTGAAACTAGTAATAATTTTAACTCATCGAGTAAAAATGAAAGAATGGCAAACAGAATAATATTCCCAGAGGAATAACTATTGCTGCCATAATCTTTCTACAACTCAATTTTTTTCTGTATTTCAGTTAATTTCACACTACTGTTGTACTGGCAGTACTGTTTTACAACATAAATGTTAAACAACTTTATCCTAAATTTTACAAGGGAAGACTACAAGCACAATCAGTCTTTTTTTTTTTTTTCCCCCTACAAAAACACAGCTATTTTGTTCTCCCAAATCCCAACTAAACCAGCAGCATTCATAGAAGCTTTTCTACCTGATCTGCCATAGGAAAATAAAAGGTAGGTGAGGGATGATGAGATTGTGTGGTAAGGTCACCAATTTGTGGGAACAATAAAAGCACAACAGTTTTAAAAAATATTTGGGAAATATATCTAATGACTTGTGATCGTAAAACATATTCTTATGTGCACATTACCATCCACAACGAATCAAATATGCTGCAATGAAAAAATAAACATATACTCTTACAAAAACCCCTGAGATCCGTCTCTCAAACTAAGCCAGACAAAAACTGGAAACGTGCTCTTCGGTAGCATAATCTCTTCCATACTGACTGCATCCTTCAGTAAGACTCTATGCACAGTGTAGCTGAGACTTTTGGGTTTGTTTTTACTAAAGCAAAACCATAAAAGAGTGATGAGAAATGAGAAGCTTTCACAGACTCCTATTGCTCAGAAGTTGTGCTCTTTTGCACAAAAAAAAACCACCTCAGATTTTTTTTTTTTCTTTTCTTTAAGTATTCAGAATTAGTTTCACTGGTTGAATCTTTAGACAAATTAAAATCCTGACAGGTAAAAGCAGGTACTTTGTTAGATTACTTCTAGATACAGGCAGATGCATCTATTCCCACAGTGGCTCAGCAGGTGATTTTCAGCAGCTGGTGCCCTTTACTGGTTTGCCTTTGTAAGTGTTCCCATCAGATTTTCAACCGTTTCAGAGGCAGCACTACACAATATACACACACTTGGCAGCTGCATAGAAAATGAAACAGGCTTAACATTTTATTCAAATCAGACGCAGTCAATTTTACCTCATGTTAATATTAAAAACTGCATTTACCTATTCATATTTACTATTTGCATGAAAAGGAGCGACCAAAATCCCAAATAACTGTACAAATATGCAACTCTCATATGACAGTATCTACTAAATGTTTTTCAGCAGCTTTTGCTTAGCATATCATACACAGCCATGCTAGTTTAAAGAACAGACTAAAAGAAATGAAGTTCTCTATATTCACCAGTACAGATACTCTCAGTATTAGACTTTGATCCATACTGTCAATTAATTGCTCATCTTCAAACTTAAACTGCCCGAGAAGGGATAACTCAGATTTTACAGAGCTCTTTTCAACAAAAAAGTTGTACATTACTAGTACTTAAAATAAACAGAGTATCTATAAATGAGATGATCTGTTTAAATTTCAATTACAACTTTGCTAATGAAAGGACATTTGAAAATACTGTATTCACAAGGATTTTTTTTCTTGCTGTATCTACATTTATCAGTGTGTTTCACATATGTTTTCATTAATATCAAACCTTTGAAAATACAAATGCGCATAAAAACACAACCCAGACTGACACAACAAAGGCTCATTTATCAATTTTTCATAGCATCCTTGCCATCCTCAACATCTCTGGTGTCTTAAATGTGGCTTGTTCACGTAACACAACCGTCAAACTTCTAAGGTGATAAAAGACTCCTACACGAGTATGTAAACAGATAAGTCCACACCAAAAATAAGTAAAGCTATAATGTATTATACAATATACTATCCTAATAGTGTTTAGAAACTGGTATTTAAAGAAAAAAAGACAAAAGCCTTGATAATGTTAAAAAGAATAAAAGCACAAGACTACAAAATGTCTTCAACTAAACTGCACATGACGCTAGGACAAAGGCAACTTAAACAACAAATAATCAGATCATATTTTAAGCAGCCAACTTTAAGGCACTACAAGACAGGGAAAGGCATTAGGTTATAGCTGAAGAGCAAGGAGAAGTCTACTGGCTGAAAAGGAAAAGAGAATTTTTCACCTTTGTGAAAAGTCATCTGAAAAATTTGTTTACATAAGCTAAGATGGCACATACTGCAAAGGAAACCTTCATTCGCCTGATTCTAAAAGAATCAAACTTGCCCAGTGTCAAACCAAAGCAAATAAACCTGCTGTGAGTCTACCAAAAAAAAGGTTTATGACAGAGGCAGACAGAGAATACCATTTTGGAATAAGAACAAGGTTGTGTTGCAAGTTGTTGCATTGGCTGTTTTTTTTTAAATCAGGGAAACACTGCAGAATCTGAAAATGTGGGTGCAAATGGTTATCCACAAATTTCTCCAATAACCCAGATAACCCAAAATTTTAAGACAGCATCTGCATTGCTTCCCTGTTCTTCTGGGACAATAATAAAAGCCTGTTTTCATTATACTTCTCTGGTGAATGTTTTCACACTTTCTGTAAAAATGACCTGCTTTTAAATGATCACATTACAGTGATTCGATCCACAACATCATACCAAAAATAAAAGCCACGTCATATGAATACACCAAGGAGGATGTAGTTTTAGCAAATACAGGCTTACATCTGATCAGTTATATAATGCCTAACTCTGAAACTCCTGAGCGACATGATGTATTTGCTTCCTTTACCTTCATTTCTGCCACCCCAAAAGAGGTGAACCATGGCATTACTTCCACAACGGTGGATTGACACAGATTGTTTCAGTATGTATGGGCTGCTGGCTCAGTGAAAGCTGCTTTTTGCTATTCATAAAATCTGACATAAGATCATACTTCAGTCTTTGTCTCTCTCCAATTATTCATCATCTTCCTCTTTTTTGCATCCTACATACATCAATCACATACAGTGGCTTGACTATCTTTTTTGCATACAGATTTTTTTTTTCTATTTAAAAATAAAAAATTAAAAGTTTGCCATCTGAAGGAGACAAAGGGGAGGATA
Organism: Burhinus bistriatus; assembly: GCA_013397275.1. NCBI lineage: Eukaryota > Metazoa > Chordata > Aves > Charadriiformes > Burhinidae > Burhinus > Burhinus bistriatus. The sequence continues at coordinate 698,651 of VYXH01007250.1, read as the reverse complement.
TATAAAATAGCAGTGATGGGTCTGTTAAAAAGCATTTGTTACTTTGAAAATCAACTCTGCATTAATAGGAAATATATATATACACACACACCCCATGTATGCGTTGTATACATGTGTTGTGTATATCTAAAAAATATATTTTATAAATACATTTTTAAAATATCTAGAATTTATATATTACTGTCTTTTTTTACGTCTATGACAATCTTGGACTGAGAATGGAAGAAGCATCATGGATTAAGGCAAAGAGTTAATGGGGCTGCTTGGGGAGGGAGGGAAGGTAATCTAGAAATATGGAATTTTTAGATTCTTAATAGCACAACTATTAAGAGAACAAGTCTTATGAGGAGCAGCTGAAGGATCTGGGGTTGTTTAACCCAGAGAAAAGGAGGCTCAAGGGAGACCTTATTGCTCTCTACAACCACCTGAGAGGAGGTTGTAGAGAGGTGGGGGTCGATCTCTTCTCCCAAGTAACAAGCCATAGGACGAGAGGAAATCGCCTCAAGTTGTGCCAGGGGAGGTTTAGATTGGATATTTTGAAAAATTTCTTCACTGAAAGGGTCATCAAACATTGGAACAGGCAGCCCCAGAAAGTGGTGGAATCGCCATCCCTGGAGGTATTTGAAAGACAGGTAGACGTGGTGTTGAGGGACATGGTTTAGTGGTGGTTTTGGCAGTGTTAGGTTTATGGTTGGACTCGATGATCTTAAAGGTCTCTTCCAACCTAGGCGATTCCATGATTCTATGACTCCAGTCATGTCACACCTGCCTAACGTAAAGATGTTTCAGAGAAAATAGTTTCAGTTTCTCATCCTGTGTTAAGAGACAGGTACTCTCAGAGACTATAATAGTGTGAAATACCTCTTTTTGCTGAGTCAAAAATCACAGTTTTCAAATCCTAAGGTTATACTACAATCCTTACTGCCAGGTACCATTGCATTTCAAAATGTTTTTAAAAATACCTGTACAAGTTATAAAATAACATGCTCTGGAGGAAACCCATGAAATGGCTACGAGATGAACATATCCAATACTGTGTTCAGCTCTAAAGAGCTAGCACACACCTGGGATGTGTATCTCGGGAAAAGAAGTTGTATTATGGGTTTTGTCAGAAAACAAAATGTCAATCTCTATTTCTTGCTTTTTTATTTTTAGAACAGCCTTGATATCATTATCTGTGATGACACTTCCCTTTCTTTTTGTGTTTTACTACTGCTACTTTAAAAAAAAGAATATCTTTATCCTCAGTATACCTGTTCTGAGATAGCACATTCTTTTTTCTGTCATTTCAGCACTAGCTTAAGCTCTTATTCTGATGTTATAGGAAACCTACTTTATATATTTTGATACAGACTTCAGAGATGCAAAAATACTCTCATTTCAGGAGAAAGTAGATATAGGTGGAAGCATGTTTAGAACAACAATCTCAGATTATCGGACAAATTATCCATTTGTAAAGTATTGCTTGATTACATACTTACTCTTCTATTATCTACCTACTTCATTCCTAACCTTCCCTTTTAGTGTTAATTTTCAACTTCTCAGACTCATGGCTTTTGGAGGGTAGCTGTAATCCCTGATCCTCCCAAGCTTTCCTCCTAAGAAGTCTGCTTCGCTGGAGCTGGGACATTCATGCGCCATGTTAAATCAAGGAATTCAGACTTTCCTTTTCATTCTGGAATTAATTCAAAGTTGTACTACAACATTCATAAAGCCTCCCTATCACTGCAGTGTACCTGTATTTCAATTACCATATAAAGTCTATTTGATATTACCATACTAAGTCTCTTTCTCTAACTTATTTTGATATGTTTTGTTTTAAAGGTGTTACCCCAAATAAATCAGGTTAATAATCTGGAATGCAATAAAATCAGTGATTCTGTTGAACAAAAGAAGAGCATCTTACTGGCAAAAGAATATTAGTATTTAAACTAATAGAAAGGTTTTATGAATCCAGAAAAATGCTATGGTATCATTTGTAGTATTAAAAGCTATATCAATAAAGTAAGACTATTTTTCAAAATACTTTTCAGAGATTTATCACAATGGGAAGATGTTTTCTATTGCTGAAAGGAAAAGAACTATTCGGCATTCAGGAAATCATATAGTGATATCTAAAAATTGGAAAGCCACAGTCAATTGAGGCACGTGTTTTAAAAATATTACATTCAATGAACTATATTCAAGTACAGCAAGTGCCTTCCAGCAGTGAATTAGTAGCCAGCAACAGAGTACATGTTTGCATTTCTCCAACTTCAGATTACAGGTAAATTTTAAGACCAGAATACCACTTTACAGGCTGCACATCATAGCAACAGAACTTTTTGATGAGGACTTAATAAACAATTTCTAATAAGAAATAGGATTTTTCTCAACAGAAAAGACAGTAATTTTACACAAGACAGACAATAAACTGCTGGTTTGGCATGAAGCACTTATTTTTACGTGCTTTCAGCCAAAGCAACACTGTTTACTCAGACAATTTAAACAAAACAATGCACAAAAGCCTCAGCTGAGGCTAAGTTAGATATTCAAACAATGTGATGCAAAAATTGTAAATTTTGCATCTGGAATTCTAAAGTCATGTTGAAATACTCATTAACTCACATACTGAAGAAAATTAAGCCAGAACTTGTAGGATTTAAGATTAACATCAGTGTGGAATCTTAACTACAATATTCTTGCTACTCTGCTATTGCGCATATTCTACCTTCTTTGGACCTCCACTCATGAAATATGAAGACAGACTGCAGTTCCTAATACACATTACCAGCTATTAAAAACATCGTATCATGACCTACATGGCTTTTTTCCTTGTCTGAAGTTGGGACTAATGATTATGGAATTTGTAAACTTTCCTCAGAGCGATTTACTAGTATACTTAAAGGCCAGGTTGGATGAGGCTTTGAGCAATCTGGTCTAGTAGGGGGTGCCCTTGCCCATGGCAAGGGGGTTGGAACTAGATGACCTTTCAGGTCCCTTCCAACCTAAGCCATTCTATGATTCTGTGATTCATTGGATAAATGACAAGATTCCAATAAAATTAAAATTATTTTTAAAAACTATTCAATTCAGTCCAACTGTCAATTGCTGTTTGGAAACTATGCAGCTGAAGTATATACCAAGATCAACTTTGGAATAAACGGTTCAACATTCTGGATGTGAAAAATGTAATGTATGCAAAAACACCCATACTTCTATTCAGTACACTTTGTACAATTCTAAAACCAAGAAAACATTACAGGAAAAAAGGGAATATTGATTTTGTAATAATTCCTTCACACGATGCAGAGAAAAAAACCCATTTCTTATTTACACCATAAAGTAGTGCTAGTAAAAGGAAACAAATAACATGAAACAAAGAAATAAATCCTACCTTGAACACCCACTTTAGGTAAAAAACTGAAGTAATTTTTCATCAACGGTAATTTGTTAGATAAAACCTGTTTTCACAGTCTTGAAGAGGAACTTTCCCTGACCTGAGTTTATGACTTTAAAGGTGCACTTATTTGGCAAAAAGGCTGGCACAAAAACACCTTTAGAGTAAGTACAAAAAATATATTTCAGTAACGGTCAAGCTGAATGTTAAGCAGCCAAAGCTAATAAATCTAAGCTTGTGCTTACTCCATTTTTTTAATTCTCGTTATTGAAACCTAGCTAGCATGGCACTTTTGCAAGTAGTAGTACCGTAATACTTCAGACCAAACTGGTGTGACTAACCAGCTACTTATAAGCCATGTGTGCTTACACTGTGGTGGAAACACAGCTCTCCTAATAATAATAAGTGCCAAGAAGAATAATCACCTCCATATCAAGTTGGGGGTGGGATTTGCTGCCTTGCAGTGAGGCAAGAACCCTTTCCCTTTGTGACTTCTTCTGTGGGATGCAGTGCACCTTCTTCTGCCATTGAATGCTAGAGATGTTTCCAAGCAGGAGCAAACCACCAGCTCTGCTCCCAGCTCAACAGGGGGAGGAAATAAAGAATGAGATGACACAGGTGGAGTTAGACTGTGGCAGGAGGGGAAGCCGTTCAGATCAGTGTAGAAAGGTAGGGGTGACAAAGCAGAAAAAGGAACAACACAGATAATAGGAGAGCGCTAATGCCAGCAGTTTATGACAGATGCTATGTTATGCTTTTATGGCTGCTAAATTGTGAGAGGTTCGCCACTCCTGATCTCATATTTGCCATGCATAATTGGATTAGGTAGGAATGTCAGCTACAAAACTATGGGTTTTTGTAAGTTTGCTTCATGAGTTTCATCTTAGCATCTGGATTCTTCCAGGCACTGATGACACTTTAAAAAAATCTGCTTGTGGAATAATTTAACTAATCATGATGTTAAACACTTTAGAAAAGCTCTGATCTTTTGCAAGGAGGATTTAACTAACCTAATACTTACTTTGAAAATACTAGCTGTAAGATTTCCAGTAATTTAGTGCCAAACCTAGAGAAAATGTGTTATTTCTTCACTCTGGTGTGCAGTGGAAGGTGCATCCTGATTACACTGCCAATCCTATAAATAAGAACCTCCTGTTAATGCCTATGCTAAAGGCATTGCTGCTCCCTTTGGTGTTGGTTGATATAAGTTTTGTCATTTTGCCTTATATTTGTACAAAAGAAAGAAATAAAAAAATGAGTATATATGTATGTTTAAAACGTGGTTAAAATGTCGTTTGTTAGAATTAATATTTAGAGGAATACATTTCTCTCATCTCTTCTTAACCCACGTTTACGTCACCCCAAGGAAATGAGAAAAATGTTAGTAATCTGAACTAATACTTAAAAACATTTAAAATTAAAGATTACTTCAGCTCACATGATCCAGAGGTTTAGCTTTAGGCTAACAGTTCAAAATAAAATGAACTCCTTATCATGAACTCAGTTCTGACCCTAAGAGCTTTGAAGATAAAATTTAATAGTGTATTCTGCAATACACATGTTCCATGGTCAAAGATTCCACCCAAACTGCTGACAGTGTGATCAAAATCACATAACTGATGAGAAATAGCTATAAAGTTCTTAAAATTACTTTTGTGTAAATGAAAACATACAGACTGAAAAGAGAAGGTCCTATGACACTTCAAAAATTCTTGCACTAATACTCAGTTGAAAGTGAAACATTTTTCTGAAAGAATATAAACTAGCCCAATTTTAGACTAATTCTTACCTTCTGTCTTTTAACACGAAAATTAAAGGTAAATTAAACTTTTTGACACTGTAGTTTCATTACCAGCATTACGTTATGCCTATACCTTACAGATTCTCTTGTAGAGCTCCTTTGTCTGTTAAAAGACAGAGGAGACACAAATGAAAACCAGTAGCTGAATAACAAATTTTTCACCTGCTAGGTAATGTGAATATTAAGTTGAATAATGAAGAATTTTTGTACTTAGTCTCTTCACCACCACTGACTGCCACCTCTGCTGCCTCTTTGAATACTTATGCTACTACCAGCTGCGTTTTCTAAAAATACTTTTTCTATGAAATGCGCTCACTTAGCTACTCAGCACAGCTTCTCGGTCTGTCTTTGTACATTCTCAGACCCACTTCTGTCAATGTACCTGATACAAAGCATTAGTGAAGAACTAATTTTATTTTGTATTGCTACTATTCTTCTCACGCTCTGTCTTATTGGTCACACTTCATAGTGAGGTTTATTTATTTTCAGTCCTTTGGGAAAATTGATGCAGTTCAGGTTTTTAACCCTGAATGAGCAAACATACCACTGGAAACTTTCAAATCAAGATGTAGGATTATTTATATTGTCAATGGCATATAAATGTCTTTCCCTTAAAAAGAAATCTACACATCCATTAAAATGTTTCCATAAATCAAATCTAAATAGAAGTACACTTCCCTTTACAACACAATAAACTAGCATGTCAGCTGTACAGTACTTCTCCTGACTATGTACCCTCTCCACACTTGGGCAAGGTAGTTATCAAGTGAAGAGCCCAGGGGAAGGCCCAGGAAATTTTCTAATTGTACAAAAATTGCTGTACTCTGTACCTGAAGCAATGACCTGTATGTTCCACAGATGTCCCTCAAGATTCAAAGAGAGCAGGTGTTTAGATGGAAAGGTCAAAATCTTCTGTAGTGCAAACCCATTTTTATTTCTGTCATCTAGTCACAGGTTCTCACAGCAAGCAAAAGAAAGCTGGACCTTAGAGAACAGAGCCTGTTATTACCAAAAAATTATATAGAAAAAGAAAGGGATCACTGTCTTTTATCATTATTGTGTACGCAAAGCAGCTCCAGAGAGTTACCAGCAGTTTATAACAGCCGGCCTTTCCCCAGCAGGCTGACAACTCACAGCTTTAAGGGAGAGCTTTGTCCCTCACTGCGCTGAGCACCAGAGGCTCTGACCTGCCCCACCTCCTCCTCCTCATGGTGGCTCTGTGGCAAAAGAGAATTTAAATACTTAAGCCTGAAAGTAAGTCAGTAAAACTGTTCTTGGAAAGTAGAGAAGTGATCTATTTTCTGGATGTAAAAAGACAATTTTACAAGGAGAAACACCTTAGGAAACTCAAAAGTATTTATTTCTTTGAATACTGGGACTAACAGATCTTAGTACCTGAGGCAGGGAAAGACAGGCAGAGCTGGCTCTCGGCAAGGCAAGAAACTCACCAAAGCATAACAGAAATGGAACTGGTGAAATGGAGAACAGATGAAAACTAAACAGATAAACTCAAAGGAAGAACAGTATTTATCAGTTTTAAAAGCATCAGGATTTCTCTATAAAAGAGCAAGTGCTTAGATAGCTGTGTGATAAACACCCTTGTAACGGCAACAATAGAGTGTTTGGTTGTTCTGAGCTTTTTTTCCTGGGGAACTTTATTTATTGGCTGCATGTATGTTGACTCATTAAACAGAAAAAGTACCTTAATCTATATGTTTAGACCAACTCAGTGTCTTACAACAAAACCTTACTACTAATGGCATTTCATAATAGATAATACTAGTAAAAGTCTCAACTTCCTCATGATGCCTTTATATGTTGCTATGAACTATCTCCAGTTACGTTTACTGTTACCTCTCCTCCTTGCACATCTATTTATATTTTAAATAATCTTGCAAACATATCTATACAGAGATATGAGGGCTATCTTACAAGCACCTATAAGCACCTGTGATTCTGTGACATATGCTAGGGAGAAAGCGGAAAAAATTTATTTTGCTGCTTTTGCTTGCACTAGTTCACCAAAAAAGAATAAAACGTACCGACAGAAAAACTTCTTGCCCTCTAAACTGACTCGAGTTTGTTGACAAAAATTTTATGCACCAACTGAGATTTTATGAGCTTAAAAACAATTACAGGCCTGTCAGCCTGACCTCAGTGCCAGGAAAGATCATGGAACGGTTCATTCTGAGTGCACTCACGCTGGCATGTGAAGGACAACCAGGAGATCAGGCCTAGCCAGCACGGGTTCATGAAAGGCAGGTCCTGTTTGACCAACCTGACCTCCTTTTACGACCAGGTGACCCGCCTGGTGGATGAAGAAAGGGCTGTGGATGTTGTCTACTTGGACTTTAGTAAGGTCTTTGACACAGCCTCCCATAGCATTCTGCTAGAGAAGCTGGCAGCCCGTGGCTTAGACAGGTGTACTCTTCGCTGGATTAAAAACTGGCTGGACAGCCGAGCTCAGAGAGTTGTGGTGAATGGCGTTAAATCCAGTTGGCGGCAGGTCTCAAGCAGTGTTCCTCAGGGATCAGTTTTGGGGCCAGCCTTGTTTAATATNAGGTGCTGGAGCATGTCCAGAGAAGGGCAACAAAGCAGGTGAGGCGTCTGGAGAACATGTCTTATGAGGAGCGGCTGAAGGAATTGGGATTGTTTAGTCTGGAGAAGAGAAGGCTGAGGGGGGACCTTGTTGCTCTCTACAACTACCTGAAAGGAGGTCGTAGTGAGATGGGAGCTGATCTCTTCTCCCAAGTAACTAGCGATAGGACAAGAGGAAACGGGTTCAAGTTGCGCCAGGGGAGGTTTAGGCTGGACATTAGGAAAAAATTTTTCACTGAAAGAGTTATCAAGTATTGGAACAGGCTGCCCAGGGAGGTGGTTGAGTCACCATCCCTAGAGGTGTTTAAGAGTCATGTAGATGTGGTGCTTGGAGACATGGTTTAGTGGCAGACGTGGTAGAGTAGGGTCAATGGTTGGACTAGATGATCTTAAAGGTCTTTTCCAACCTAAACAGTTCTATGATTCTATGAGAACAGCGATACAGAGAAAGTATAAAGAAATTTTGCCCTAACCAAGGTACTTATGTCTTGACCAGGTCCATCTTAAACAATACACACATTGGCAATTCCAGCCTCTTTACCTGAATGAGAAAAACATGTTATTCAACAAGATTCAAATCTATGAGTCTCACTCGTGGAAACGGTAATCTGACAAGTCCTGCAGTTGGACAAAGTATTCATAAATTTGTCATCTTTTGTTGCAAACTAATATCAGAGTTGGGTGTGGGAATTAAATACGTAAGTATTCAAACATTCAAAATTGTATTTGATGTCCTGTAACAGGAAACATATGGAGAGTTCTGAAGAAGATTGTTTCTACTTCAAAATTTCACTGTAAAACTGAAAAGTATACCTCTTGACAATACACAACCTACAAAGGAGACAAATTATTTGGGAAATTTGTATAACTGATGCATTTTGTAACCTTTATTTTAAACATTATATGTGTAAAAATCTGCAAACCATTATTTTTCTGTCTGAACTATATTTTTTCTGAAAAAAGTTATTGTCTCTTGAAATATTGGCACTTCTTGCAAAGAGCTTACAGATTAGTAGCTAGTATTTTGCCTAGGAGAAAGACATTTCATTGCAAAAAGCTGTCATACTGAAAATTGTCGTATAAAATGTTGCATTTTACAGCTGCAGCAGCTCAACTTTTCTATCCAGTTAAGCTGTCAGTCACTTCATAAACATGACATTAGTTACTGTCACCCAAGCAGAAAAGAATAGATTTCAACTCTAAAATTAAACTGTCTTCTGTTTTAAAAGAGTTAAATATTTATGTATGGTATAATCTTTACTCAGAACCCCAATAAAGTGCTCTGGGTAACTGTATTAGATTTATATTCTCATTTCCTGTTTTCCACAGAGAAAAAAGTAGGAAACATTTTTCCATGTTGTATGCTGCTGAAGAACTAAGAAACAGAAAACCTTCTTCATATGCACATACAGCATGCTCTTTATGTCCCTGTTGAAATCAATAGCAAAATCTTCCATTTATCAACAGATTTGTCATATACAATCAGTGAGCAAGTACACGTGATAGAGTACTGCAAGTTCTAGACTGTAAATCCTGACAACAAACTTAATTCCCTTACCTCAGCTTTTTCACCATTTTAAAATCAATAAAAAGTCAAACGTTAATGTTTGTTTTACTTGTATTTTTCCCCTTTGCCCTCTATTTTTCTGTCATCAAAGTTTTGCTAATGACGACTTGTCTTTTTCTGCTAAAGAAGCACTATTCCAGAAGCTTTTGCACCTCATATAGCCTATAACACCATAACTCAATACCCCCACAATTGCATCATACTATAAGACTAGTCTCCTGGACTGCAAAACAGTGCTGCGCAGTCAAAAGCCAGTCTGCACAAGTCAAGATATGTCATGTATCATGTGGTCTCCAGAAAGAGAACAGACTTGCCATAACCTTTTCATTTTAGTGATCCAGATCACAGCTCAAAACCATAAATAGCTGAACAGGTAATGCCAAAGGAACTGAGAACTGCAACTCATGAACAAATAGTTTAGAGCGGGAATTTCTTGAATCTGAGTCATCATTAAAGAGTATATATCACTGAAATACATCCCCCAACAACTATTCTCAAAATTAGCAGTGAAGAAACTAACTGGGTGCATTTACACATCACAAACCACAATATTAATTAGTAATCTTTTTCAGTTACTTTTTTTGTAATACAAAGTAAAATCTAATTTAATATCTTTCAAATGGTTTACTCACCTCATCTAAGTCTTTAATATAAACAATTTTCTCTTCAATACCAATAGGCATTGGTTCGCTATGGGGGATCTTCACCTCTTCATACATTTTATTGTTTTCTCTCTGAACTGCCTCTGGTAAGAACACCTAAAACAGTATTACAGGAAAATTAATTGGAAGTATGAAAACAGAAAGTGTCATTAAGTATAACCCAATTTAAACAATGGTTCATCACTTTCCTTCAAAAAATTAATCCAAACCAAAAACTATTCTCACTGATTCATTTTATAGCTAGCACTGAACCCTCAAAATGGAAAATAATCAGTTTTACTACTCAGAAAATGGTCCCCAAAAGACAAAAAAGATAACTCCATTTTATTAAATTTCAAACGCCATTAAGTCTAGAATTTCACAAAGCATTCGTTTTGTTAAAGTTGTTTCAATGGTTTCAAAAAGATAGAAAAATAGTATTGTAATGATTTAAGTGACCCACAAAAAAACCAAATACATTAATTGAGAATGAGATTATTTCTTCTAGAGTAAAAATAAAACCAGAATATATGAAAGTGCTTAAAACCATCTGCAAAGATGCACTGCTTCATATATCGGCCTCTGATAAGGAGGAGAATCTCTAAAGAAACAAAAGGAACCCTGATGCACATTATTCACTGGGAAAGATATACTGTTCAAGAAGGATCATACACCAAACACATACCTTTGCACCCCCAATGAATGCTGATGTTTTCATAGCTTCAGCTCGGGAATCATAAACATGTGGATAACGAATTTTTTCAAAGTCCATCTCTCTCTGTCTACTTAGGACCGGCATACTTCGAGCATTCAAAAGTGCTAGTTCTCTGTGAGCATAAAGATAACTCTGATAATTCTGCCTATTTTAGGCAGCCATCACAAAAACCGAATGTGGTATATTAAAGTCAGAGCAATGTTGTGGAAATTTAAGGAAAAAAAGGTTGCATAAAATAATTAACAAAGGAATTTTAAAGTGTTATTCTCTGGCATCAGTTCAACGAAGTCCTATAACACTGTTTAGATAAAAATCGAAAGTGCAACCCAGTAAGTGCAAGGTTTTCCTAAATGCAGTTTTGCCTCTTTTTAAGCAATACAGCAACATGTATTCACTGTTAAATACTAGTCCTGCTATATTTTTCTCAATATGAGATACAACAGCTTATTTGCTCCTTATCCTCTCCCTCCTCTACTCCTCCCACTGCCTTTAGCAGACAACATGGAAAATAGTACCCATTAATCTTGAGAGGAAAAAAAGAAAGATAGTTCTGATAGATTTAGTACAGACTTCATAAATCTTAAGCAAGCAGTGTGCGTACAGGAACTAAGAAAGATAGCCTACCCCTCTAATCTGCATCTCCAGCCCACATAGATGAGATCAAGAAGAGTCTCATTAAGCAGATCACTGCTTTCTTTTCCTGAAAATTAGGTTTTCATATTAAAAAAAATTCTACACTCGTAATACAATGTGACTTGAAGTCAGAACCGCCTAATCACCAAAGCAAACTAAAAGAAAATAAACTATTATGATACGTGGAAGTAGCAAAGCATTTCTCAACTTCTGGGATTTATTACCTTTGCATCCGCAGCTCTTTGGGATCAAAGCCCACTAGTCCTTCTCCAGAAATTTCTCCATCTTCCCCAGCTTGTTTTTCTTTTCTGGCATTTCGCTTTTCTTCCCGACGATATTGTTTCAGTAACAGCCTTTCTTGTTCAGACTGAATTGTAACTTGACAACCATAATTGGGCTTAGTGTTTTCTCCTATAAACCTCTTGCATTGTTCTGCAATATGGTAACAGGTATGCATCTCCATAAGTACTGAATTCCATCTTTGTTTTCCCAGTTTTCTTCTAAAGGTTAGTTTTGGGTGGGTTTGGTTTTGTTTTTTTTTTTTTGGGG